>JAJIBD010013520.1:0-45374 GCA_021461705.1 Cryptotis parvus | reverse complement strand
CTGCCAGAGCTCTGGGCTCAGTCTCTATCAAGCACGTGGCCTTTGAAAAGCACCACCAGGAGACACCCCAAGCACTGAGTGGTCCTAAGCAACTCCTGGTGCAACCCAAAACATGGCAAAAGCATCTTAAATCAACTTCTCTTTCCTAGAACCCATAAATAAAGTAAGATGTAACTGTCCCTCCAATTTACTTACCTTGTTTCCTATCTGCATTCTACCCAGTTTACATTTCTTCCTAAACACCTGAGAACATAAAAACATATGGAAACTTGTCCCAACAAATTTGGGGATTTTAAATTCTTCACTTCTCAGTACTTTTACTTATCTAATCAATGACTAGCTTAAGTAACTAAGTATGGCACAAGACAGAAGCAGGAGAGAGACCAAGTCTGTGTCCTCCCCCGAAGCTACTCCAAACGGTGCATCAGCTCCAGCCATTAAGGGCTGCGTGGGCGCCTCCAGGGAAAGCTCTCCAGAGGTGGAAACAGGCGTCAACCCAGATCCGAGGTGTACGAAGTTGTCAAGACAGATCTCGGCAGGAGAGAGATTTATGTTAGAATCAATTCCATACTCTTTAAAAAATTTTTTCTGAGCTGGGTAGGATTTTTGATTCACACCAGCAGTGCTCGGGGTTTCTCGTGAGCTTGGCCAAAACAGATGCTGGGATCAAACCAATCAAAGCTAGGTCAAACCGTGTGCAAGAAGTGCCCTACTCATTGTGTCATCACTTCAGCCCCCCGATTCCGTCTTCCAATTCGACAGTTCTAACATTTAAGTCTCAACTTAGCAAGGAACCTCGCCTCCCAATCTTTCACTGGATTTTTCTCTACTCAGTTTACACACGCCACCATTACTCCCACAAACAAGCTCAGCTCATCTCTCTAGAGAGTAACTGAACGCGGATCATGAGTCTTTAGTAGCTGCTTTCTTTGCTCCAATAATTGTATTTTAAGAAATCTCTCCTGGACCAGGAAGCTGGCTGAAAGGGACAAGATCACACACTCTGCATGTAGGAGCCTTGGGTTTGATCACATGTTCCCTAAGCAGACAGTGGCCCTAAAGACAAAAGAAATCTTCCCTGGGGCCAGGAAGAGGTAACACAGGGGAAAGCGCCTGCATATAGCTGGACTTCATTCAGTCCCTGTGCCTTCCCCCTTGCCCCCAGTTCATGCAGCAGAAGTATTTAAAACAGTGCGAGGCAGGAGAGAGAGGGCGCAAGTTTGGAAAGTACGGGCCTTGTACTCAGCCAACCCCCAGTTCAATCCCCAGCACCACATATAGTTCCCTGAGCACCACCAGGAGTATGCCTGACTGACAGAGCCAAGAGTAAGCTCTGAGCAGTGCCAGGTGTGACCCAAACACCAAAAATAAATAAATGAACCAGAAACAACCAAATAATAAAATATGTGCGGTGTATCTTAATAAAGCAGAACTATGCTACAGCCAAACCAGAACCAAAAGGCTACTAAATTCATCCATAAAGACTGAGACAAACCGCAGGTAAGATGCTTGCTTGGTACTCAACTGAACCAAGTTGCTCTCTCACCCGTGATCCCCCAAGCACCAGAGCCAGGAGTAGGCCCTGAGGTGTAGTCTGAAAACAAACAAAAATTCATCAATAAAATTCATGGCTTTAAGTCTGAGAAATTCTTTATGCAACTTAAGAAATATACAGCCATAAGCATACATCAACGGATGCAGGACTGAGAGTAAGTCATGAGTTCCGACCCTCAGTGGTGCTATATGCACCAGGAATGATCCTGGAAGCTGTTTAAGCCCTGCTCTGCTGCCTATCGGTCCCCAGCAACACAAGCGGTGTCCAAACACATCAGCATCAGACTGATGCTAGGGACCCCACCTAAAGGGGTGCAAGCACCACAGCTGTAAGCTGCACTGCTATTAGGGCCAGGAAGGCGGTGGCAACCCCAGCGAGCATGTGCGTGAGTGGCGTAACTACAAGATTCCCAACAAGCAGGTGTGTGCCCAGCCCTGGGGCAGCACAGTAACACCTGGAAGAGGGAATGGAATATAAAAGCAAGCGTAAGTATGATCTGGAGAGATGGCACAGCAGGTAAGGCTTGTGCCTGGCACGCAGCTGACCGTGCTTCAATCCCTGGTACCACATAGCGTCTCCTGAGCCCTGCCAGGATTCTGAAACAGGGTATAAAAAATTATGAGAGTATAATCATGTTTAAGGGCCCCGAGTGATAGTATAGCTTTGTACATGGCCAACCTGGATTCAATTCCTGGCATTGAATATGGTCCTGAAGTACTGCCAGGTGTAGCCCACAAACAAAAAAAAAGTAATTCACTTGTATCACTTGTCTTCCTGTTGTTCATCAAGGTGCTCAAGCAGGAGGCAGTAAAGTCTCCATTCGTTGGGAACGAGGACCATTATTGTTACTGTTTTTGGCATATGAATACACCACAGGTAGCTTGCCAGGCTCTGCTGTGGCTCTGGGTTCATCCCAGGGGGCCCATTCTTTTCTCTGTCAGACTATTAACCATCCAGGACCCATGGGGCAGAGCCCTGAGTACAAATAGACCTGTCTCCTGTCTGCCACCTGCTGTCACAGCCGAGTACCACAGTCACACCTGCAATACCTCAAGGGGCAGGAAAAAAGTAATTCTTATGTTTAAAATTCTAAAACATTAAAGTGCATATTAAGAAAGCAAGCATGAATTATTGGTAGCAATAACAAAGATTGTAAGTTATTTCTCCCTCACATTTTTCTGCACTCTTTGAATGGTTCCAGGCAAGACATTTTCCCAAATGGATCAACCGATGGTGATTAACAACAGAACCATCTGGCTTCGGGCTCCCACTCCGGGCCTTAGACCTGTAACACTGACATGTTCACTTCTGCCCCAACAACGAAAAAGGCAAGGACTGACAGCCGCAGACCTGTGCCGGCATGCATGAGACAGACCAGGTTCACGCCGCGGGGGGGTGTGGGTGAGGAACAGTCCCTTGCATGACAAAGCAAGGGGCATCGCGGGGCTTCCCTTTGACGTCCTTGGCTTCTCGTCCCTCGTGTTCCTTTAGTAGAAGCAGATTATAGCCGCGACATTTCCTCCTGGGTCCTCTTCTTTACTTACACCCTGTGGGGAATCCTATCCAGGGCTTCAACAACATCGTGAACTTTAGAATAATTCTAAAATTTGAATAAAAATTCTAAAATCCACTGCCAGCTTTCCTCTAAATCCCGTAAGAAGCTCTAAGGCCACCTTATTCCCTGCCTGTCTAAGAACCACCTGACGCCGAACAGCAGCTCCAACACTTCTCTTCTGCCACCTCGAGGCGCCACTTCTCTTCAGCATGTTCCATGCGGTTTAGTCAGCACCAGCTACGCAAAAACTATCCCAGAATCTGGATCATCCTCTTTGTCCGTCACCCTGTCACTCTCACCTCCTAATCAAGACTTTTGGGATTTGAAATTCTAAATAGCTAAGTAATCTCTCCGTCGCTCCTTAACTGCACAGCACATATAAGCCCTCAGCTTACAATCACAATAGCTCAATTGGTCCCCTTATGTCTATCTAAGGACTCTCCATTTCCCCATTCATCATCAGAGAAACCGTTCTGAATTGCAAATCTCATTATCGTTCCCTGTTTCAAACCAGAAACTAAAGAAAGCCCCTACCTCCAGCACAAAGGCACTGAAAGCGCCTTCAAGACCCCAGCTCCTTCTCCAGCCCCGCACCAATGTGAGTAGCACTCAATAACTGCCCTAAGCGAATAATTTATTCTACTCCTATGAGGTTGGCACCGTCTTTTCATTCACTCAATCCCCAAGCAGCTGACTACTGCTTAGTGACAGCAGCAGTTCGTAAAATAGCTATTTATTTTTGAGAACTCTGCTCACACACGAGGCTCACACACCAAGGGACACCTCGGTAACAAACAGGGAAGAGAAACCTTAGGTGTCATTTGTTTCCTAGTCTCTAGTGTGGGCAACCTGGCTTCCCGCATTGCCCACGGAGGTGGCTGCTTACTGATATTTATTTCTATCATACTACTTCTCTATTTTCCTCATTCATCTATGACTATATATTTTGCACCAACGTGCTCATTTCCCCAACCTGACAACTTTTGCAGGGCAGAAACCCTATTTCAGTTTATCTCCCTGCTGCAATTCCTAGCGTAGTATCAGCACTTAATGGGACTCTAGAAATTAAACTACCTCCTCTTTTTCTGTCTTTAAAAAACTACTGCCTGAATATAAAGTACTCAGGGTCTGCTATCGGGGCAGACTTAAGCAGTGATTGGGAGACTGAAAATAAGGTGTGTGGGAAGTTTGCAATGGTGGTGGGATAGGGGATGAATATTTGTAAGAAATTAACAAGAAAAACTTCGTTAAGAAATTGATTTGAGGGGCTGGAGCGATAGCCCAGCAGGTAAGGCGCTTGCCTTCGCCGGGCCGTGCCAGCCCGGGTTCGATCCCCAACGTCCCATATGGTCCCCCCGAGCACCGCCAGGAGTAATTCCTGAGTGCAGAGCCAGGAGTAACCCCTAAGCATTGCCAGGTGTGACCCAAAAAGCAAAAAAAATTGATTTGAGGAGCCTGAGCAATAGTACAGCGGGAGGGCATTTGCCTTTCGCGCGGCGGACCTAGGGTTTGATACCGGACACCCCATATGGTCCCCGGGCACCGCCAGGAGTAACTCCTGAGTGCAGAGCCAGGAGTAACTCCTGAGCATTGCCAGGCGTGACCCAAAAAAAAAAAAAAGTCGAAGCCCACTGAATTAACTAAAGTTTAATAAGTGGACACAATAACACAGATGGTCCAATTTACACGTAAAAAGGTCATGACTTTAGCAATTCCATTCCGAGACATATGTTGTAATAAGCAATATAATTAGTGCCTGCTAAGGAGCAGGCATGAGGGGTAGGTGGGAAATGAGGGTCTCTGATGGCGGTGAGAACATTTTGGCGGTGGGACGGTGTTGGAATATGGAATACCTGAAACAACTGTACTGTGAACAACTTTATAAATCACGGTGCTTAAAGTTTAAAAAAAATTTTAAAAGTGCAACAAAAACCCACCTGCTGCCCAACTCCAAAGGCTCCCCCACTACCTCAGAGAGCTGTCACCAAGACTTTCCAGTGATTCCATGTTTCCCTGTGCAAACGCTTCACTAAATTCCTCAAGTTTCTGACAAAACTGAGCCATACAACACATAATAGTTTTATTTTCTCCAGGAGACTAGTACAGTCATTTAGTAATCTGAGTATTTTTCTCCAAAAAGCACCTAAAATTCTTACTTATTTTATAGGGCCTGAAAAATACTACCACCTTTATAAATCACTTTGCTTAATCAAAACCCTTAGGCCTCCCATATATGTTGTCATTCCTGAAGTACTTCACTTACTTTGTTTTAACCCAGAGTTTTGGGTATCTGCTTCCAGCCCTGTCCCACTTCCTCTTCCATACACTGACTATGAAATGCCTGAGAGCAAGACCTACATTCAATTCACTGAACGTAGTGAAAGTCTGTACTAAGTGTCAGTCCTCTACAAGGAACTAATCACCAAGACATAAACAAATAAAATAATGTCTTATGGTGATCTGGACAAATAGTTCAGTGGGTAAAGTGCTTGCCGCAATAGCAGCCGCGGTTCAATCCCCAGCATCCCATATTACTGGGCACCACCAGGAGTAAATCCTGAGTGCAGAGCCAGGAGCAACCACTGTGCATCAACAAGGTGTGGCCCAAAAAACCAAAAGCAAACAAACAAACAAAAAAAAATATATATGCACCTGGCGTATCATATGTTTCATATCACGAGAACTAAACTGCTTACTTGGTCACATTCTCCATTTTCCATTTGCTACTTGCAGGAAGTCAAAACAGTGCCTTTGGAAAGGAAAAGGAAAGAAAGCCTGCTCGATGGCAGGTACTCTTCTCTCTGACCTCTCCCGCCTTTCCTTGTGGGCATTGTGCTTGGCAATACAGTCCTGAGAGGTTATCAGCTTGTTCCTTTACCTCCTGTAAGCACTCAGTTCTTACCCACAATGACCATTCCCAACCACCACTGGTGTAAGTGTCCCTCCTCTGTCCTAACTATCCTCTCCCCCTCACCACTTGAGGCAGGCTTCCAACCATGGACCAGTCCCCCTGGCCCTTGTTTTTACTGCCCTTGGGTATAGTCTCATGCTAGGTGTGGAGGGGAATGTTGACTGGTTCAGCCTTTGGGAAACAGTATGAACAAAGGTGGGGGAGGGCAGCAGAGGGCGAGGACAGATCCTAGCTTGCAGACAGCTGGCCCAGCCCTGAATGATCCCTGAGTCAGGATTAAGTCCTGAGCATCACCAGAAGTGGCCCAAATACCCTGTTAAATTTAATGCATTGAAAATAAGGTTAGATAGTTTGGAAAAAAGTCCTCTCAAAGCCTGGCCAAGAAACAATCGAAAGTCATCAAGCATAGAAGGAGTATTCTGAAAAAAGTACTTGATTACCAGCTGAGAATTTTAGGGACAGAGAGACTTGGCTATACACCCTACATCACTGTCAGAACAGCATCAATGTCTTGTTTGAGAACTCAAAATACAACCCATGGTAAATTGTAATTCTAAAACTTTTCCAACAAAAACATTTATTCTCACATACAACTGTATCCACTGTCTTATTTGCAAGCATAATTCAAAGCGTGAATGAAATTCCTAAACTGAAAGTGCATTAGATAGAAACTGCTTTCAGAAATTCACCTTGAGGGGCGAAGCAACAGCACAGCAGGTAGCGCGTTTGCCTTGCACATAGCTGACCCAAGTTCAATCCCAGGCATCCCATATGGTCCCCCAAGCACTGCCAGGGTAATTCCTGAGTGCAGAGCCAAGAGTAACCCTCCTGAGCATTGCCGGGTGTGACCCAAAAAACAAAAGGGGCGGAGCGATAGCCCAGCAGGTAGGGCGTTTGCCTTGCGGCCGGCCCATGCCGGCCCAGGTTCAATCCCCAGCATCCCATATGGTCCCCGAGCACTGCCAGGAGTGATTCCTGAGTGCAGAGCCAGGAGAAACCCCTGAGCATTACCTGGTAAGACCAAAAAAGCAAAAAAAAAAAAAAAAAAAAAAATTCTAGAAACAATAGATACCTATAGAGTGGCAGGGTACAAAAATCAATACCCAAAAGTCGGTGGCTTTCCTATATACAAATAATAGAGAAAAAAAAGGGATATTAAGAAAACGGTCCCATTCACAATTGTGCCACATAAAAAATCAACTACCTAGGAATCAGCTTAACTAAGAGTATAAAGGACGTGTACAAAGAAAACTATTAAACCCTACTTCAAGAAATAAATGAGAACACGAGGAAATGGAAACACATTCCCTGCTCATGGATCAGGAGAATCAACAATGTCAAAATGGTAATACTCCCTAGAGCATTATACAGGTTCAATGCGGTCCTTATAAGAATACCCAAGACATTCTTCAAAGAAATTGACCGAACACTCCTGAAATTTGTATAGAATAATAAACCCCATGTATAGCTAAAGCAATCCTTGGGAAAAAGAAAATGGGAGGCATCATCTTTTCCAACTTCAGACTGTACTACAAAGCAGTAGTAATTAAAACAGCGTAACAGCATGGTCGGTGGAATAAAAACAGACCTGTGAACCTATGGAATAGAGTTGAGTATTCTGACACCCATCCTCAAATACATCATGATTTAATCTTCAATAAAGGAGCAAAAAGTATGAAATGGAGCAAGGAAAGCCTCTTCAACAAGTGATGCAGGGGAAACTGGGCAGCTACATGCAAATAAATGAATTTGGACCTGTGTCTAACACCATGCACAAAAATCAGATCAAAATGGATGAAAGACTCAATATCAGACCTGAATAAATAAAGTACATCGAGGAAAATATAGGAAAACCCCTCCATGACATTTGAAGCTAAAGGCATCTTCAAGATGAAACACCACTAACAATGCAAGTTAAAGAAAAGATAAACATATGGGACTACATGAAACTCAAAAGCTTCTTCACCTCAAAAGAAAAAGTGACCAAGATACAAAGACAGTCCACATTCACCCAATACCCATCTGATAAGGGGTTATTATCCAGGATTTAGCAGACACTGGTAGAACTTTACAAGAAGAGCCAACCCCATCAAAAAAAAAAAAATGGGAGAAGAGATGAACAGAAACTTTGACAAGAAATTCGAATGGCCAAAAGACGTATGAAAAAAATGCTCATTATCATTAATCATCAGAGAGATGCAAATCAAAACAACAATGAGATATCATCTCACACCACAGAGACTACCACAAGAGCAAGAACAACGAGTGCTGGCAAGGATGTGGGGAAAAGGGGGACTCTCATCCACTGTTGGTGGGAATGTCGACTGCAGCTTATTTTGGAAAACAATCTGGACCTTCCTCCCAAGACTAGAAATTGAGCTCCCAGTTGACCCAGCCATACCACTCCTGGGATGCCAAAAACACACAGCAAAAATACCATCTACACTTTTATTTTCATAGTAGCACTATTCACAATAGCCAGAATCTGGAAACAACCAGAGTGCCCAAGAACTGATGACTGGATAAAGAAACTGTGGTACAGAGACTGGCACATATCTGGAAGAGCAAAAACAAGTGCTGGCGTGGATGCGGGGAAAAGGGGACTCTCATCCATTGTTGGTGGGAATGTCGACTAGGTACAGCCTTTTGTAAAACAATCTGGACCTTCCTCCCAAGACTAGAAATTGAGCTCCCATTTGACCCAGCCATAATCACTCCTGGGAATATACTCTGGGAAGCCAAAAACACACAGCGGAAACACCATCCCCACGTTTATGTTCATAGCAGTATGTCGGGGAGCGTTGCGGGGTCCCGACAGTGTCAGGACGGAGGTTGTCTTCTACCTCCAAGGATGCCGGGAGAAAGATGAAAACTCACGAGTCCGGTGCAGTTCCAAAAAATGGCTTTTAATAGTACAAAAGCTCTTCCACAGCAATCCAATATAATGAACAAACTCTAGCTCTGGTCCGAACTTAGACCATACAAAAGAGCCTAAGTCTCCCACCAAAGAGAGAGGATGTCACCCGAGCTGAGTCCTACCCAGAAGGAGCAAAAGGCCAAAGCCAAAAGCCAAAAGCCGCAGGAGCCAAAAGCTGAAGGCTGAGGAACCAAAAGGCAAAAGGTAAAAGGTGAAGGGGCCTCAAGTCAGCCCCTTATATACACCAAAGTAATCCAATCGGGAGGTTGTCATGCCAACAAAGAACCCTAAACAGAGTGTAGTGCCACACCCTATTGTAGGTATAAACAAAGGTTACACCAAGGAATAATCCCGAGATTATCTCTTATGTAAAACACTGGAGAGAGAGGGGGCTGATATAAAGTAATACATCTTAACTTCATGAGCTTCATGTAATCTAGATGGTACCCACAAAGGTCCTTATTATCTGCACCAGGGTGATTCTGAGTATCTTGTTCTCATGTACTGAAAGGGTCATACTCGCCTGCTTAGAGCAAACTAGTATGATCCTTCCTATAGTCTACCTTTAGTCTCAGCGTAGCCAGGGTGGTAGTCTCCTGGTAAATTCTAACTGTCCCACGTTGGGTGCAGTGGGTATAAAGAGGAGCTGTGCCCAATCTAGAAAACATAGAAGTCTTAGTAGATGTATAAGTCAGAAGTTATTCAATCAAGGTGACTTCTGTAACTGCCACACCCTCTAGAAGTGTTTACATAGAAGAGAGATCTCATTAGAATGAACATTGCCTTAAATAAGATTAAGCTGGGAGTGAGCAAAACAACAAAACTCCCAGATTAGCTAAACATGTCCTCCAACAGCAGTACTATTCACAATAGCCAGAATCTGGAAATAACCAGAGTGCCCAAGAATTGATGACTGGATAAAGAAACTTTGGCAAATCTACACAATGGAATACTATGCAGCTGTTAGGAAAAATGTATGAAATTGCCTAAATGAATGAACATGGAGAGGATCATGTTGAGTGAAATTAGCCAGAAGGGAAAGGATATAGAATGACTGCATTTATTTGCAGAATATAAAAAATTAGCATGATACCAATATCCAAGGCCAGACAAAACATGGATCAGGAGGTCTTGTCAGTGGGTAGAATCTACTGCAAATGTGTGGTAGTCAGAGGCTAGACAATACAGAGAAAAGAACAGTGTACTACTGTCGGGGACACCGCCAGGATCCCAACAGTGCCGAAAATGAGTTCCCTTCTACCTCTGAAGCAGGCGGGGAATGGATGAAAACTCAGGAATCCAGAGCAGGTTTTAAAATGCTTTACTTATCACAGGTTCAGGAATACAAATCAACAATAGGAAAAACCCAGTGCTTGGGATTCCCGGCTAGAACCCCAGCCACGTGTAGGCCAAAATGGCGGCCACCACATGTTAAGGCCCTATAGAGAGAAGACAAAAGACAAGACTCCCAAGAAGAGTGCGAGCCCCAAAAAGAGAGCCCAAAAGAGAGAACAGAGAGGAAGCAGTCTAGTTTTATACCCCTGCAACTCAGACCTCCCACTATTATGGGAAGCAGAAAGGGTCAAATGCCCTTAGGTAATTTCTCCCAGCACCTCACCTAGGCCCTATTATATGCTAATGTTTTGAGCCAAGATCTGCCTGGAAATGCCTTTATAGGGTAGAGAAGGGGGGTTTCTGAGATGGCATGTCTCTGTACCAAAGACTAATACTAATGCCAGTTAAATATTTCTCCAAGCCTTCACAAGAGTCTCATCTACTTCACGGTAGTTTTGTATTTTAGTTGCCTTTGAATTATCAGGGGAGCCATGCTTGCTTGCTTGGAGGCAAACAGCAGTTCTCTCTGGTCTAATTACTTAGAGATCCAACGTGGCCAGGCAAATATCTGGTAAGATCTAGCTAGTCCCACGATGATTGTGGTAGCATGAGAGAATATCTATACCAGCCACTACAGAATACATGGCACATTTAAACTACCCCTTATCTCTAAGTGATTTGCAGGAGGCAATCCAGGGCAGATGCAGAGGCTTTTAGGCTTTTATGTGTCCTGCAACATACTAATAATTATTGTAAATGATAATACCAGCATAGAACTGAGCACTGAAAGTAGGCAAAAGGACATACATGATAACCTCTAACTGTATGCATTGCAAGTCACAGTGTGTGAAAGGGGAGAGAGAGAGGACAGGGGAGAGGGAGAGGGAGAGGGAGAGGGAGAGGGAAAAGAAAATTGTCTACCATAGACACATGCGGGAAGGGGGAGAAATCATGGGACATTGGTGGAGGGATGGGTGCTGGAACACTGTATGACTGAAACCCAAATACGGCTGAACACTTTAAAACTGTATATCTGACGATGGTGCTCGGCTGATCATGAGGCATCGGGGAGGGAAGGTGGGTTCTAGCCCTGGCCCACCATCCCAATAGAGCCCTGCAAAGCCAGAGGAACCCCAGCACCATGAGGGCAGCCATTTTCCAACATTAGGACTCCACAACTTGTCAGAGCTCCACCCAAGAGAAAAGCTGATCTCCAGCCCCTGCTCGCCAGAGTCCCACCCTACAGCGAAGCCTATTTCAAGCCCAGGTATGCTTGAACCAGAGACACAGATACACGTGGTAGAGCTGCTTGTATCATGAAAATCAGTTTTTTTAAAAGCTGGGCCTTCACCGGCGGGAGTGGCCCACCCCACCTTTAAACTCACACCCCACTCCACCACCATCATGCAAGTTCATCTACCAGCCTTGCTTCGACAAACATTTCTCAGATACACCAGTCCCAGCTGAGTCCACCAGGGCAACCTCAGGAGTAGGGGAAGACTATGTCCCTACCTACCAACGCCCCAGCACCCGCACTCATACCCCCATGGCTGCAACTCACTGCCCAGTCAAATGTTCCAGATTTTCTGGGGCGCACAGCCACATCTGAAGCCATGTGGCGTCTCTGACCCCTACAACACTAACATCCTAGCAGGAACACACCACAGGGATGGGATGCAACCTAGAAGTCAGCAAGGCTTGATGAACAAAAAACATTTAACAAAGAAAGCTCAACTAACAACAATAGTCAGTAAACCCTCACTGTCCCTTGTCTTCCCGTTGTTCACTGATTTGTTTGAGCGGGCGCCAGTAACGTCTCCATTCATCCTTGTTGCACACTAGTGTAGCCCAGGTGTATCTGCTCACTCCAGGAACACAAAGAGTGAAACACACTCTCAAATATACAATTACTTAATCTTCAATAAAACAGCAAAAAATATTAAGTGGAGCAAAGAAAGCGTCTTCAACAAATGGTGCTGGGAAAACTGGGCAGCTACATGTAAAAAAATGAACTTAGACCTTCTAACGCCATGCATAAATGTCAGATCAAAATGGATTATAAATCTCAACAGACATGAATCTATAAGGTACATCGAAGAAAACATAGGAAAAACTCTCTACAACATCAAAACTAAAGGCATCTTCATAGACGAAACACATGACCAAGCAAATGGAAGCAACTATAAACAAATGGGATTATATAAACCCGAAAAGCTTCTGCATCTCAAAAGAAATGGTGACCAATATACAAAGACAATCTACAGAGTGGGAAAGAATATTCATCCAATACCCATCTGATAAGGGGTTAATATCCAAGATATACCAGGCATTGGTGGAACTTTACAAGAAAACAGCCAACCCCATCAAAAAATGGGAAGAAATGAACAGAATCTTCCAAAAAGAAGAAATCTGAATGACCAAAAGGAACAGGAAAAAGTGCTCTTCATCATTAATCATCAGGGAGATGCAAATCAAAACAACAATGAGGTATCATCTTACACCACTGGCACACATCCAAAACAGCAAGAACAACCAGTGCTGGCGTGGATGTGGGGAAAGAAAGGACTCTCATCCACTGTTGGTGGGAGTGCCAACTGGTCCAGCCCTCTTGGAAATATGGACATTCCTCCAAAAACTAGATATTGAGCTCCCATTCGACCCAGCAATACCACTCCTGGGAATATACCCTGGAGACCTAAAACACACAGCAGAAACACTATCTGTACTTCTTTATTCATCGCAGCAATATTCACAATAGCCAGAATCTGGAAAGAATGTAAGTGCCGGTGAAGAGAGGACTGGCTAAAGAAATGGTGGTACATCTACACTATGGAATACTATGCAGCTGTCAGAAAAGATGAAACCATGAAATTCACCTGCAAATGGACAGACATAGAGACTATCATGCTGAGAGAAATTAAGTCAGAAAGAAAAGGATAGATATAGAATGACTGCATTCATTAATGGGATATAAATATATAACGGTGTTCTACTAAGTGTGGGAAATGGTAATGCCAGACTAGAACTCAGCACTGAATATACACAAAAAGACTTACATGATAAATCCTAAATGTCTGCAGGGCAAGTGAAAGAGAGAGAGAGAGAGAGAGAAAGAGAGAGAGAGAGAGAGGAGAGAGAAATAAGAGAAATAAAAGGTGCCTGCTATAGAGGCAGGCTGGGGGTGGGTTGGAGGGAATGTGGAGACATTGGTGGTGGGAATTTGGCACTGGTGGAGGGATGGGCGCTGGAACATTGTATGACTGAAAACCAATTATGAACACTTTTGTAACTATTATCTCATGGTGGTATAATAAAAAATAAAACATTTTATGTAATTAAAAAAAGAAATAGGCAAAAAATATCCTGATTTTCTGGAGCACACAACCACATTTGAAACCATGTGACATTTCTGAACCCTACAATACTAACATCCTAGTTAGTTTCACACCAGCAGGGATGGGATGCAACCTAGAAGCCAGCAAAGCTTGATGAACAAAAAACATTTAATACAGAAAGCTCAACTAGCAACAATAGTCATCAATTGTGACTTCTCTTCCCCTTGTTCATTGATTTGCTCGAGTGGCCGCCAGTAATGTCTCCATTCATCCCTGTTGCGCGTTAGTGTAGCCCAAGTGTATCTGCTCACTCCAGGAACACAAAGAGCCTCAAACCATTCATTCAGGTCATGGAAATGAGGTCTATTATTGTTATTGTTTTTAGCATATTGAATAGTACACGGGTAGCTTGCCAGGCTCTGCTGTGCAGGTGGGATACTCTAGGTAGTAGGTAGGCTCTCAGTTCTTGCATTTACTGATGAACCGCGCAGCCACAAAGCAACCACGTGCAACAGGGGAGCCAGTAGCAGCTCTGCCCCGTGTATCTGTGGCTCTGGTTCACAGCCAACAGCCTGGGGGGGGGGGGGGCTCAGTTCATGGACCTCCCGGATGGGACAGAGGTGGAGGAAAGGGATCCCAGCTCTATCTCTACGGAAGCCCGGTGACTTTAGCCACCAAGACCAACATACCTGGGCTTGAAAGAGGCTTCTCTATAGGGTGGGGCTCTAAGTAAACCCTCACAAAGGACTTAATGTCCCACAGTGAGCTATAAAAATTTTCACAAATTTTCTTTTACTGAACTATTTTTTAATAATTCTACTAGCCATTGAGTAGTAACATGCACTATAAAATTAATTATTTTGAGTTTGCTCTGGTGGCAGGCTTCAGGGATGCCTGAGAAAATGGGGACAATGGCAGAACGTAACAGTGGTGGCCGGACTGTAAACGCCTGTAACAAATGTATCCTGGACAACTTTGTAGAACCCTATAACAAACGCATCCTGAATAACTTTGTAGTCCAATACCTGTAACAAATGCATCCTGGACAACTTTGTAGAACAACCACCTTTAACAAATGCATCCTGAACAACTCTGTAGAACAACCACCTGTAACAAATGCATCCTGAACAACTTTGTAAACCAGTGATTACATAATATGGAAAACCAAAGGCAAATGAGCATATCAGAGAATGTGTGTCATCACTGATTACCAGAGAAATACGAATCAAAATGACAATGAGATATAGCCTGGACCACTGCAAATGGAATCTATTAAGAAGTGCAGAAACAGTAGCATGACAGAGGTTGTAGCAGGAAGGAATCCTACTCGCTGGGGAAAGTGTTCCCGAGCTACACGGTGGTAAACGTGCACACAACAGATTCTACTCAGTTATGAGAAAAGATGAACTACTGCAGTGTGCTAAAATTTGGATAGAATTGGAGGGTGTCAAGCTAAAGTGAAATGACTCAAAGACAAAGACAAACTCACTCATACACAGAGTAGAGAGAAGAAAAGCAAAGAATAAGACAATCCCCAAGGGAAACAAACCTGAGGTACAGACAGCAGCACTGTAACCTGAGGGCACTAAGCAGGGAAACACCGTGATCAGGGGGAGGGACCCGGGAGAGTATAGCATAGCAGAACCACAGGTTTGATATTAAAACCTGGCACTATTGGAAAACTAGAGTAAAAAACCTAACGGCCACGAATAATAAGCTGCACTGGGGGATCTATTTATTTACATCTCCTAGACACACTGTTTTAAAGGACAGGCTGGAGAGACAGCACAGCGGGTGGGACATGTGTTCCCTTGCCCTGGCTGACCCATCTCAGCACTCTCACTTTCTATATGGTCCCCTGAGACTGCTAGGTGAGGCCACCCAAAGCCTAAATAAGTAAGTAAATGAGGAAGAATTTCCTATTAAGAAAGTAAACTCAGATGGACATGCATCACTGAACATGAAAGATGACAAGGTGCTCTTTCTTTTACAAAGAGAATAAAATTGGAAAAGCAAGTTTTCCTGTCACGACAAAGTTTAAATACATTTTCAGAAAGACACTATGTAGTTAAAATTTAATTCTATGATTTGCTTTTTCCCCCGACAAATGCACTGTTCTTTTTTCAAAAAGCACGGAGTTTAAAAGTTTTTAAAGAAGTTTACAAAAGGCAAGTAAAATGTGACCAAGGAAACGGCTGCATCAGCGCTGCTCTCGGTAAGCACCACCGGTCTCACGTGAACGTGCCATGAGGCGCCACAGAGCAGCCACGCACGTGACCGTGCCATGAGGAGCAGCAACACCCCAACCCCACCCCAGCCACAACGTGGCGGTGCCACAGCAGCAGCAGCAACGATGCTGGCAGTGTGGCAAATCAGTTTTCCGAGAATACACAGGAGAGGAAATAGGTGCCTTTCTCACTAATCATTTATTCACCCACATGAATGTTATCTATAAATGAAGTACCGCAGTTCAAGTGGAATATAAAACGTCCATCCTTTACCCTTGAATGTGTAGTCATACAGCACCCGTAAGCTAATAATTAAACCAACCCAGATATTACAGCCATAGTCTGGTCAAAGCAGCATGGAAAAAGGCACATTTTGTAATTTGTGAGGAAGAAAGTCACTGAAGAAGCTACGCTGAAACAAGGATGGAAAGAATAATTAATTTAGACCCATAGAGAAGTGCAGGGACTCAAGCGCTGGCCTTGCACAGCTGACCCCAGCTGGATTCTGGGAACCACACACGATCCCCAGCGCACAGCTAGGAGTGTGAGAAACAAGCGCCACAAACTGGGGTGCGGCCCCAAAACAATCAGATTAAGCTAAGCAAATGGGGCAAAGACAATCGACAATGAACATGGAAAGAAAGAGTCTACATATGAACCCAGAATATTAGTGAGTACAGAGAACAACAAAACAGTGCCCCTATAAGCGATGATGTCCTGATAAAAATGAGAGATTCTTCAACACCATTAGTCACCAGAGAAAATGTACATTAAAACCATCGCCAAGAGATGACCTGAGCCGTAGAAGAGCCCAGTGGCTAAGCACATGTCTTTCAAGCGATAGGCCCAAGTTCAACCCAACAGTGTTTAACAGTCCCCGAGTAAGTGCCCTCAGGAGTAAACTCCAAAGCACAGAAGCAAGAGGAGCTCCTGAGAACAAAGGGACGCCCCACCCACTATCCCCCACCATCACCACTACACCCCACCAAAAAGGAAATGTGGTAGAAGGGACCTTGGTGGTGATGGCGGTATAGGAACAGTATATCAAAGCCCAAACCTTTAACACTACTGTAATGCTATTACCTAAGCTAGAATAAAAATAAATTCATAAAACCATAAGAAGCCACTAGATACCCATTACAATGGCTAAAATTTTCCAACCAAATATACCCTGATGATTCCAAGTGCAACTGAAAAGGAACCACTGATGTGAAAGCAAACTAGTATAGCTACTCTGAAGAAACTGTCCAGCAGTCTTATAAAATTACAAGCCCACTCAGCATACAATGTGGCGGTCCCACTCCTAAATATTTATAGGAATAAAACCAAAGCTCATGTTTACCCAAAAGCCCAATACATGCTTATAGTGGCTATATTCCTAATTATCAAAAACTGGAAACAGGGGCCGGAGTGACAGCACAGTCGGTAGGGAGTTTTCCTTGCATGCAGCTAACCTAAGTTCTATCTCGGAATCCCATAAGGTCCCCCAAGCACTGCCAGGTGAAATTTCTGAGTGCAGAGCCAGTAATAACTCGAGTATTGCTAGGTGTGACCCAAAGGAGGGGGTGGGGGGTGGGAAGGAAGCAAGCTGTATGTCAGTCAACAGTGAATATGCAAAATGTAGTTTATTCATTCATACAGTGACAGACCAATATACAGAGCAAGAATGAATCCTAAATGAAACATAGAGAAGATGCCAGACTTAAATGGCTACATTCTATATAACTCCATTTACAGACCATTCTAGACTTAACAAAATTAGAGACAGCAAATCAATGGTTCCCAAGGGCCAGAGCAGGGAAGGGTTGTCTACAGAGAGGTACGAAGGAGCAGGGGTGGGAGCGGGAATGATGGGACCGTCCCTTTGCTGTGCTCAGACAGCAGACATCTATCAAAACTCAGACCTGCCCACTAAATTGACAAATTTTACTACCTGAAACAGGTACCTCATGTTTTTAAGGAAAGCAAAGATCAAAGAAAGGATGGATCCTGGCAACAGAGATAGGACTGAAAAATTATAGAGGATTCAGTCCCGTCATGAAGAATCCTGCACAGAGGCTTCAGATTTAATCCTCAAAGCAACAATCCAGTTCTGTGCTAGACAGAACATAATACCACAGAGAATAAAGTGGAAGGAAGCAAACGGGAGAGCAGGAAGGCTGCAATACTTTAGGGGTTCACTTACCAAGACCTGACTAAGGGAGGGGTTACAGAAAGTTTTAAAAGGAAATTCTCAAGTTTCTATCAATAGTGAAACCACAAACCAAACTGGCTGGCAAAATATTCTGAACTAAATGTAAAAGGCTGTGAAACACTTAAAGGCAAGCAATGGTTATATATACTGGTTTAGCCCTCAAGGGAATAACTTAGATACGATTTTAGATTTCAGAATCAGTGGCAATGCTGCCAAGAGAACAGGTTAAGATCATGCAAAGCACATGTATAGCATCAAAGGTAGAGTGAACCCTAAGCATCACCAGTGAATAACACATGCATTTTGGGGTAGATATAATGACTTGAAATAAAAAATAGCTGCCTTTTAAAGTACCCAGCAGTAGATTTAGAAATGATTAAAATCAGTTGCATAGGAGCTAAGGAGATGAGGCAGGGGTTAGGGCACTTGTCTCTCCTGAGACGGGCAGGGGTTAGGGCACTTGTCTCTCCTGAGACGGGGTAGGGGTTAGGGCACTTGTCTCTCCTGAGACGGGGCAGGGGTTAGGGCACTTGTCTCCTGAGACGGGGCAGGGGTTAGGGCACTTGTCTCTCCTGAGACGGGGCAGGGGTTAGGGCACTTGTCTCTCCCGAGGGGCAGGGGTTAGGGCACTTGTCTCTCCTGAGACAGGGCAGGGGTTAGGGTACTTGTCTCTCCTGAGACGGGCAGGGGTTAGGGCACTTGTCTCTCCTGAGACGGGGTAGGGGTTAGGGCACTTGTCTCTCCTGAGACGGGGCAGGGGTTAGGGCACTTGTCTCTCCTGAGACGGGGCAGGGGTTAGGGCACTTGTCTCTCCCGAGGGGCAGGGGTTAGGGCACTTGTCTCTCCTGAGACAGGGCAGGGGTTAGGGCACTTGTCTCTCCTGAGACGGGGTAGGGTTTAGGGGCACTTGTCTCTCCTGAGACGGGCAGGGGTTAGGGCACTTGTCTCTCCCGAGGGGCAGGGGTTAGGGCACTTGTCTCTCCTGAGACGGGGCAGGGGTTAGGGCACTTGTCTCTCCCGAGGACGGGGCAGGGGTTAGGGCACTTGTCTCTCCCGAGACGGGGCAGGGGTTAGGGCACTTGTCTCTCCCGAGGGGCAGGGGGTTAGGGCACTTGTCTCTCCCGAGGGGCAGGGGTTAGGGCACTTGTCTCTCCTGAGACGGGGCAGGGGTTAGGGCACTTGTCTCTCCTGAGACGGGGCAGGGGTTAGGGCACTTGTCTCTCCTGAGACGGGGCAGGGGTTAGGGCACTTGTCTCTCCTGAGACGGGGCAGGGGTTAGGGCACTTGTCTCTCCCGAGGGGCAGGGGTTAGGGCACTTGTCTCTCCCGAGGGGCAGGGGTTAGGGCACTTGTCTCTCCTGAGACAGGGCAGGGGTTAGGGCACTTGTCTCTCCGGAGACGGGGCAGGGGTTAGGGCACTTGTCTCTCCTGAGACGGGGCAGGGGTTAGGGCACTTGTCTCTCCCGAGGGGCAGGGGTTAGGGCACTTGTCTCTCCTGAGACAGGGCAGGGGTTAGGGCACTTGTCTCTCCCGAGACGGGGCAGGGGTTAGGGCACTTGTCTCTCCCGAGACAGGGCAGGGGTTAGGTACTTGTCTCTCCTGAGACGGGGCAGGGGTTAGGGCACTTGTCTCTCCCGAGACGGGGCAGGGGTTAGGGCACTTGTCTCTCCCGAGACGGGGCAGGGGTTAGGGCACGTGTCTCTCCCGAGGGGCAGGGGTTAGGGCACTTGTCTCTCCTGAGACAGGGCAGGGGTTAGGGCACTTGTCTCTCCTGAGACGGGGCAGGGGTTAGGGCACTTGTCTCTCCTGAGACGGGGCAGGGGGTTAGGGCACTTGTCTCTCCTGAGGGGCAGGGGTTAGGGCACTTGTCTCTCCTGAGACGGGCAGGGGTTAGGGGCACTTGTCTCTCCTGAGACGGGGCAGGGGGTTAGGGCACTTGTCTTTCCTGAGGGGCAGGGGTTAGGGGCACTTGTCTCTCCTGAGGGGCAGGGGTTAGGGCACTTGTCTCTCCTGAGACGGGGCAGGGGTTAGGGCACTTGTCTCTCCTGAGACAGGGCAGGGGTTAGGGCACTTGTCTCTCCTGAGGGGCAGGGGTTAGGGCACTTGTCTCTCCTGAGACAGGGCAGGGGTTAGGGCACTTGTCTCTCCTGAGACGGGCAGGGGTTAGGGCACTTGTCTCTCCTGAGACGGGGCAGGGGTTAGGGCACTTGTCTTTCCTGAGGGGCAGGGGTTAGGGCACTTGTCTCTCCTGAGACGGGCAGGGGTTAGGGCACTTGTCTCTCCTGAGGGGCAGGGGTTAGGGCACTTGTCTCTCCTGAGACGGGGCAGGGGTTAGGGCACTTGTCTCTCCTGAGACAGGGCAGGGGTTAGGGCACTTGTCTCTCCCGAGGGGCAGGGGTTAGGGCACTTGTCTCTCCCAAGATGGGGCAGGGGTTACGGGATTTGCCTCTTCTGCGGCCAACCTAGCTCAATCCCAAGCACTGCACAAGATTCCCCTAACGAGACCAGAAGCAGCCCCTGAGTACTGCCAGGTGAGTGTGACCCAAACACCACCACTCCTACCCCCAAAAAATTATGTGTGAATTTCAGTCTGGGGTCTCCCAACCACTTTCTCACTGGTCCCCTAATTTGTTTTTGGCTTGGCCAGGCTAGGGGATCTGCAGGAGCTGAAGTTACTTGTATGTTCCAAAGTTTCGCTTCCTACGCTTCATATCATCAACAGAGAACAGAGAGAAAAGGAAGAAGAACCATCCTGTACATATTTATTAAACACAGGTACATGACAGGTGAACTTACACAGTCCAATAATCTTTCTTTGCTAGCTGGACAGATGACCTAGAATTGCTTTTAAAAGTTCTCTAACTATCAGGGGACATAGCCAATGACTCAAGTTCTCAACCAAAGACATGTACTAAAAATGTACCTGAAGATAGACTTTCCCAACTCCTACTTTTGAAAATACTGGTGTAGGGAACATTTTGGGTAAGGAAGACCCAAACTACTGTCATTTTCATTCATTCTCTCATTCTCTTTCTCTCACTTCGCATCTCAAGCTGAAAGGCAATAAATAATGTAAATGTAAAAGCTAACTTGGGATCTACACAGAGTTCTCAATTTATGACATTCTAGAACACATCCATAGGGAATCACTCATCCAACAACTAGGAGCATGCAAACACACTCCAGCAGAACCCAGAAAAACGCAATGTAGCAGGAAAAATGAGTCACCGTGACTCTGCTGTTCAAAGTGACAATGACATTAACCAGAGCCTGCTCGAGCAAATCAATGAACAGCGGGAAGACAAGTGACACAAGTGATACCCAGGAAAAAAAAACAAGGTAACCAGCAAACCCTGGTTAACTTCACTAACTAAAGCATGAGCTTCAACCAGTATTTAAGCAGAACAAAATCCCCAACTTGCCATACTAGATTCTATTCAGATTCTATGTTTTCAATTACCAAAATCTGTAAGATTCCTATTACATCATAAACATCATGAATCAAAACAAACCAAAAGATTCAATTACAACAGTGTTTTCTAACACTATTTCTACCAACATTTACACTTACCCGTCTCTTCCCTTACTGACAATTTTTACTTCAAAGTAGTAAATCCCACAGGCTGCTGGTATTGGGTGTGTTGCTCGAACTGATGCTGCATCTTTGGGGGTTTTCCCATGACCTGCATAAATACAGGAAAGGAAAACCAAATGAGACATTCAAATGAAAATCGTAAATAATTCAGGGACAAGTGGTTTTAAAATGTTTTATTATACCACTGTTAGATATACAATTACAAGATGTTCATGCTTGAATTTTGGTTCTACAGTGTTCCAACACCCATCCCTCCACCCCTGCCCATCTCCCATCACCAATGACCCCACCTCCCTCCCCCTTCCTCCAGCCTGCCTCCATGGCAGGTTCTTTATCTCCTTTCTCTCTCTGTGTCCTTCTCGCTTCCCTTTCTTACACATTGTAGACTGTAATATATTCTAAAACATGATTAGTTCCACGAGTTTGATGTACCACGTCCAGACCACAAAAATGGTGGCTATTATGGTGAGTGAGTCTCATCCAGCTGCTTCTGAGGCCCTAAAGAGGTGATGGGCCCACTCCCAAAACCCATCTTGCCTCCTGGGAGCCTCATGGTCAGCTGAGCTGGGGAGAGCCGGATGGCAGTTCTCCCCGTGCGTCTGAGTCTCTCATCTATCTCTCTATCTCTATTTCTGTCTCTGTATTTCTCTCTCTTCTCCTACACCTTGTGACTTGCCTTACGGTTTATGTGTATATTCAGTAGTGAGTTCTAGTGTGACATTATGGTTTCTCGTTCCCCATCAACCTCCTCAGTTTGTTACAACTACAATGATCATTATGGTGTACAGATGTGAAATCCTGGGAAGGACCTGGTCCTGGTCCTAGCCTACTTTGTTATCTAAGCCTCTTGCACGGTTGCGCACTGTCACAGCTGTACGTTTGGTCTGCCCCTTGTCCGGTTCATCTGGTTGTGGAGACTGTGAGCCCACAGCCACGCCCACCGGCATGGAGAGGGAGGAGCCCAAATCCCTACACCAATTCCAGGCAGCGTGGCTTTCCCCCACATGACTGCTTTACCCTAGGAGTTACGTTGGTCTCAGCCGGGGACTAGCCGATTCCTCAGAGACTCCAAGGGCTGCTCCACGTGGGCTGGGTAGCACAGCTGTGCCTCTGGTCTGTCCCTTGTCCAGTTCATCTCTATTGTTACTGTTTTTGGCATATCGAATACACCACGGGTAGCTTGTCAGGCTCTGCCATGGCTCTCGGTTCATCCCAGGGGCCCACTCTTTTCCTATGTCAGACCATCCACCATCCAGGACCCACAAGGCAGAGCCCTGGGGGGTGTAGACAAGCCTAACTCCTGTCTGCCACCTGCCAACGCAGCTGGGCACCGCAGCCACACCTGCAACATCTCAAGGGGCAGGATAAGGTATTTTTAAGATAAAAGAAAAAGAAGCGCCTACATGGCCCCTAGGGCCTGCTCGCCATGCAGGCGGCCGCGCCTGCTGGACTCAGAGCAAGGATTGGGGGGTCTCAGCCCAGTCCCCAGCCTCCGGCTCAGTGGGTGTGACCCTGAGCTCCAGCCACCACAGCCAACTGCCACAAGACAGAGACTCTAGATCCACGGCTCTGTAGGTGCGGGAGCGGTTTATTCTTAGACACAATGGATTTTAGCACCAGGTCATTACAGGATCTTTCTCATTTGTACACTTCAACAATCACTCTATTTGCATCAAACTGGAGAGGTTGATATACCATGCAGAGCCTCAGGCGCAGCTGGGGAGCTGGAACTCGGCCCTCCCTTGGCTCAGCTGACCACTGGGCCCCCAGGAGGACAGATGGGTTTTGGGTGTTGGCCCATCGCCTCTGGGGGTACCGGATGCAGCCGGATGAGACTCGCCCACCACATTAGCCACCATTTTCTCTGTCCAGACGCTGCAGCACATCAGAGCCCACCAAGGAGGGACGCTGACCTCAAGACCAGATTAACAGAGCAAGATGAGTTCGAGCCCAGGTGGGCAGCTCCCAGAGGTGGGAATCACCGGGTGTCAGGGCGCTCCGCCGGGGTCCCCGACAGTGCCGGGAAGCGAGTTCCCTTCTACCTCCGAAGCCGGCGAGGAATGGATGAACACTCAAGAATCCGATGCGGTTTTTAAAAGGCTTTACTTATCACAGGTTCAGGCATACAAATCAGCAAAAGGAAAAACCCGATGCTTAGGATTCCAGGCTAGAACCCCAGCCACGTGTAGGCCAAGATGGCGACCACCACGTGTAAAAACTTCCAAGAGGAATAAACGCTCACAAGGCGAGATCCCACAGGGAAGAAGAAGGCCAAAAGCCAAAAGCCAAAAGCCGCAGGAGCCAAAAGCTGAAGGCTGAGGAACCAAAAGGCAAAGGTGAAGGGGCCTCAAGTCAGCCCCTTATATACACCAAAGTAACCAATCGGGAGGTTGTCATGCCAACAAAGAACCCTAAACAGAGTGTAGTGCCACACCCTATTGTAGGTATAAACAAAGGTTACACCAAGGACTAATCCCGAGATCATCTCTTATGTAAAACACTGGAGAGAGGGGCTGATATAAAGTAATACATCTTAACTTCATGAGCTTCATGTAATCTAGATGGTACCCACAAGGTCCTTATTATTATCTGCACCAGTGTGATTCTGAGTATCTTGTTCTCATGTACTGAAAGGGTCATACTCGCCTGCTTAGAGCAAACGAGTATGATCCTTCCTATAGTCTTCCTTTAGTCTCAGCGTAGCCAGGGTGGTAGTCTCCTGGTAAATTCTAACTGTCCCACGCTGGGTGCAGTGGGTATAAAGAGGAGCTGTGCCCAATCTAGAAAACATAGAAGCCCTAGTAGATGTATAAGTCAGAAGTTATTCAATCAAGGTGACTTCTGTAACTGCCACACCCTCTAGAAGTGTTTACATAGAAGAGAGATCTCATTAGAATGAACATTGGCTTAAATAAGATTAAGCTGGGAGTGAGCAAAACAACAAAACTCCCAGATTAGCTAAACATGTCCTCCAACAACCGGGAATTCGTCAGATGGAGCTGGGGTCAGCCCTTCCCCTCTCCATTTTGTTTGAGCCCAGTGCCCCAAAAGAGCAATACGAGTTCGAGCCCAGGTAGGCAGGTACCAGAGCGGGAATCACCAGGAATTCATCAGCTGGGGTCGGTCCTTACCCTCTCCATTTTGTCTGAGCCCTGTGGCCCGCCCAGGAGCTGCCCTGGGGCAACCAGCCATAGCATGCAGAGCCTCAAGAGCAGCTGGGGAACTGGAACTCGGCTCCCCCCTAGCTCAGCTGACCATGAGGCCCCCAGGAGGACAGATGGGTTTTGGGAGTGGGCCCATCACCTCTGGGGGGGTCCTGGAAGCAGCCGGATGAGACTCGCCCACCACATAAGGTGCCACTTTCGCTGTCCGAACGCTGCAGCACATCAGAGTTCACCCAGGAGTGACACTGACCTCAAGACCAGATTAACAGAGCAAGATGAGTTCGAGCCCAGGTGGGTCAGCTCCCAGAGGTGGGAATCACCAGGAATTCATCAGCTGGGGTCGTCCCTTCCCTCTCCATTTTGTCTGAGCCCGGTGCCCCACCCAGGAGCTGCCCTGGGGCAACCAGCCATAGCATGCAGAGCCTCAGACGCAGCTGGGGGAGCTGGAACTCAGCTCTCCCTGGCTCAGCTGACCATGGGGCCCCCAGGAGGACAGATGGGTTTTGGGAGTGGGCCCATCACCTCTGGGGGTCCTGGAAGCAGCCGGATGAGACTCACCCACCACATTAGCGGCCATTTTTGCTGTCCATTTTCGCTGTCTGGATGCTGCAGCACATTAGAGCCCACCCAGGAGGGACACTGACCTCAAGACCAGATTAACAGCAAAACAAGTTCGAGCCCAGGTAGGCAGCTCCCAGAAGCGGGAAACACCGGGAATTTGTCAGATGGAGCTGGTGTTGCCCCTTCCCCTCTCCATTTTGTCTGAGCCCGGTAGCCCCGCCCAGGAACTGCCCTGGGGCGACCAGCCATAGCATGCAGAGCCTCAAGAGCAGATGGGGGAACTGGAACTAGGCTCTCCCCTAGCTCAGATGACCATGAGGCCCCAAGGAGGACAGATGGGTTTTGGGTGTGGGCCCATCATCTTGGTGGGGTCCCAGAAGCAGCCGGATGAGACTCACCCACCACATTAACCGCCATTTTCGCTGTCCAGATGCTGACCATGAGGTCACCTAAGTCACGTGGCCACTTGCGGCCACGTGGTCCATCAAACTAGTGGAAACAGTTATGTCTTTGAATGTACTGCATTCTACGATGTGTAGGAAAGGTAGGCGGGAGGGAGAGATAGAGAGGAGAGAAAAGATACACAGAACCCGCCAAGTAGTTGGGGTACGGGAGGGGGAGGGAGGTGGGTACATTGGTGATGGGAGATGGGTTCGGGTGGAGGGATGGGTGTTGGAACACTGTAGAACCAAAACTCGAGCATGAGCATATTGCAATTGTATGTCTAAAAATGGTGTAATAAAATTTAAAAAAAAAAAAAAAAAAGATCAGGTAAACTTTTAAGCAGACAAATACATTGTTTTGCAGGTATCCTTGCCAAAGCAGGGCTTTAAATATACCCTGCAGGAATCTCTAGAAACAATTCAGACTACTGGCAAATAAAAATAGAGAACTAGACAGAAAAAGAAAGAAAAAGAAAAAGAAGCATTTGGAGAAGACGAAACTTCTTAACTTTTTAGGTCTAAATCTAAAAAAGATTAAGTTTCTGAACAACATTCTTTAACAACCAGAAGTCTCTATCACTAGCGTATTTTAAGTAAAATCTTGTAAAATTAAGATTTAATGTATATTCTTAGAGCAAAAATGCTTCCTTAAATGACATCTTTGTTCTTTGACATACCAATTAATTATATGCCAAGGTGGATTCACAACATGTTTGGTTAATTACTGCCTGCTGAGAAGCAGATCTAGTCTCCAGGCGTACATCTTTCTTGGTAAAGAAGGGAACAAAACACCATACTAATGCTGACATCTTTAAAATGTGTTGCAGAATGGCATTTAAACTTAAGTGAACTCATCCTCCATTCTAAACCCAGGTTTCCTTCTCTTAGCGCCCATGCTTCCCACACAGACCGAAGTTACCTCAAAAGGTAGCATGTGAACAAGAGCAGGTAGGACCTGCGAGACAGGTCAAAAGGCTGGAGTTGATCCCTTGAGCACAGCTGTGGAGGAAACATCTTCCCCTTTCTTTTTCATTTTAGAAACAGGGGAGCAGGGTGGAGAGAAGATACTCCCATTAAAGCAGGTAAGAATAAAGTCAGAAGTTGGAGTAGTTTATCAAAAATATGTGTAGACTGAAACAAGAATACATAATCTCGGGCCGGAGCGATAGCCCAGCGGGTAGGACGTTTGCCTTGCACGGCCGGCCTCTGCTGGCCTGGGTTCGAACCCCGGCATCCCATATGGTCCCCCGAGCACCGCCAGGAGTAATTCCTGAGTGCAGAGCCAGGAGTAGCCCCTGAGCATTGCCGGTGTGACCCAAAAAGGCAAAAAAAAAAAAAGAATACATAATCTCAGAACATGAAAAAGTATGAAAATAGCAGCTAAACTCTTCGTTCCTCAAACTGCATCACTCAAGCCTGAGGGGAGAAGAAGCCCCTGGCCTGAGTCCCTAGTCAGAAGTTCTAGTGAAATGGGCTTCACCAAGTACAAGTTTCTCCATCTCTCACACACGTGCAGGGATAGCAGAATTTCCTTTCTCAGGTTACCTTGACTGCAAATCTCAAAACAATCTTTTTATTTATTTTTCCTTTTTTTTAGTCACACCTGACAATACTCAGGGGTTACTCCTAGCTCTGCACTCAGAATTACTCTTGGTGGTGCTTGTGGGGACCATACGGGGAACTGGGGATTGAACCCAGGTCGGCGCATGCAAGGCTAACCCCCTCCCCACTAGACTGTCACTCCAGCCCTAATACTATCTTCTTTTAGAAACTGCAACCAGGGGCCGGAGCCATAGCCCAGTGGGTAGGGGCGTTTGCCTTGCACGCCGGCCTGTGACGGCCCGGGTTCGATCCCCGGCATCCCATATGGTCCCCAGCACCACTAAGTAATTTGAGTGCAGAGCCAGGAGAAACCCCTGAGCATTGCCGGGTGTGACCCAAAAAAGGAAAAAACAAAGAAACTGCAACCAACAAAAATGAAAGTTAAAAACTGCATACTGGCTGTACAGTAACTAGCACAGACCATCTGAGAGGATATCTTCATTTACCTATCAAATCATTAATGCACAACCATCATTTTTAAAAAGTTAGTGTCTGGGGTTGGAGCTATAGAACAGTGGAGAAGGTGCTTAGTGCTTGTCTTGCCCGTGGCCACCCGGGTTCCTCGGTTCTCCCAGGAGTATTTCCTGAGTGCAGAGCCACGTAAAACCCCTGAGTTTCATTGTAGGATGTGGTCCAAAAACAAATAATTTGCATTGTTAAAAATGAAAGAAGATCCTGATTAACCTTGAAAACCTCAATTAGCTTTCAGTACCATTTTTGGCTTTTTTGGGAAAGAAACCTTAATTTTTAGGAGTAATCTCAACATGTATTTGATAACAACAAATATCTCCTAATGTTTATTGAAAGCTATGTGAGAAGCATTCTATTTATTCACTTAGTACTTATTTATTCAGTTTTTGGGTCCCTCTTGGCAATGCTCAGGTGTTACTCCCGGCTCTGTACTCAGGGGACCATATGGGATGTACCCAGGTGGCTGAACGCAAGTGTGAGCCCTACTATCACTCCAGCTTTCATTTAGCATTTAAAATAATTCACAAAATGGTAATTATTTCAGAGCCAAGGAAAGGAACCATGGGCAAGGGAACCAGCACAAGGCCGTGCTCAGGGTGAAAGTTACAAACCAAGGTACCAAGGTTCATGATGGATTTAAAACCAAGAAGCCCAAGAGCAAGCACTGGTCCGGGTTCTGGGGTTCCGTATCCAACACGGGGGCAGGGCCAGCCCCAGCCCACAGGAAGGACCTTCTCACAGTGAGCACTCTGGGCCGCTTGACACCGATTCCCTCCTACTGCTGTAGGGAAAGAGAAATTATTTGAGGACAAGTAATCTCTCAAAATATTAGATGCATTTGTACAGATTTTCTCATCTGTGAGATAATCACACAATCTTATTTTTAAAATAAGATAAACTCCGACAATGATCAGTTTCTACATCTATTATACTATCCGTGTACAAATTTAAGTCCCTATATTTGTCCTTTATGAAAAAAAATAACCATAAAGAACTGTACAACCATTAAGTGTTGAATTCTGTTCCATTTTATTATGTTCTACAAAGACACTGTGTAAAAGATTCTGTTTATATTCAAAGTATTTGTTTTGTTTTAAAGGGGAAAAGTTTCAAGTGAGATTTAAAGACTCATTCCTTAGCTCTGAACGGCATAGTGAGCGGCCCGCCACAAGCTCCGCTAGAAGTACCATCACTTCGCCAGGTTCTTTGACACAATAAAACCACCCCCTTGCTGGAACACTGCATGACCAAAACCCAAACATGAACATCTCTGTAATCGTATATCTCACGGTGGTATAATAAAATACTAATAAAATAAAAAATAACAAAAATTAAAAAATTTAAAAAATAAATAAAACCACCCCTCCCCACACAAAGACTTCATTTTTAAAACCATGAAGTCTTAAAACACTAAATGTCGCCTAACGGCTACTGAGAAAGCACACATATTGATACTGAGTGTCAGAGGCGGTTGGAACCACTAAACGATGCGGAGAAAATACTCTAGGGCTAACAAGGTTCGGCCTTTGAGTCCACCAGTACATTGGCTGCACTTGCCTGAAACAAAGGGTTGAAATAGTCTGCTCCCAGCCCCCTCCTCGCCAACAAGCCGCCAGAGCCTTTCGGAAATACAAACCAGCCCTCCCTGGGCTACAATAAGCCTTCAATAAGACTAAAATTTCTTCTCAAAAGCCTATTTGGCCTAGGGAAAAAAGAGAAAATTCTGAGTCTTGTTTGCTCCCGTTCCTCCTCCTCACAGCTCTGGTCGCATTCAGCCGATTTCAGCTCTTCACGCGCTCAGTCACAGGTTGGCCCAGTACAAGCGGGTCCTCAAGCCTAGTTCATAGCCATTTCATCTACTGACAAGGAAAACAAGCCGCTCAGAGCCACTTTCTGGACGGAGAGCGCACATTCTCCCGCGCCTGCGCACGGTTTTCTCGGGGTACTCCGCGCCCCTCACACACAGGAGGGTCAATGCTGTGTCCCGGCTCGGGTGGCGGGCGGGCGGGCGGGCATGGAAACGCATCCAGTGCAGGTGGTTCTCCGCCTGGCCCTTCTACTGCCAGGCTCTGACCCCAGATCCTGAACTGGAGGAGGTGTGTTGGAAAGAATCACTAATACTGTGTGTATGAGGTGGTTCAAATCGCTGGTGATGTTTTTGTGGCAAAGAATAAATACTACCTAGGAAGGCGACTCTTGTTTTCATTAACTGGCCTGTGGTGAAGCTGATTTTATTACACACTGTTTCACTACAAGTGGCAGTTTCCAAGAATCTATCCACAACTTTAAGGACTGGCTAATCCCCTTTAGCTGGAAGCTCTCCACTCCCGGCTCCTGGTTCCTGCCCATCCTTAGCTCTCGGCACCGGCTGTAGTTGTCTCCATTATTCTGTAACCCCGGTATGCTCTCATAAAAACAGTATTACTATATAATATCAACACGCTTGGCACATATTTGTAATTATCTGTTTGTGATCTTAACTCATAGAATTCCTTCCCTCCTTCCAGGGAACTACTCCATCTCACAGACACTGAAAGCTAATAAAGCAAATTCTGCTGCTACATATTTTTAATACAAACTAACGATATATACTCGATTAACTTAAAAATGGTGCCAGGCATATTCAAAAGAGCAAGAACAACAAGTGCTGGCGTGGATGTGGGGAAAAGGGGACACTCATCCATTGTTGGTGGGAATGCCGGCTGGTACAGCCTTTCTGGAAAACAATATGGACTTTCCTCCAAAGACTAGAACTTGAACTCCCATTTGACCCAGCCATACCACTCCTGGGAATCTACTCTGGGAAACCAAAAAATACGCAGTGGAAACACCATCCCTACTTTTATGTTCATAGCAGCATTATTCACAATAGCCAGAGTCTGGAAGCAACCAGAGTGCCCGAAAATCGATGACTGGATAAAGAAGCTTTGGTACATCTACACAATGGAATACTATGCAGCTGTTAGGAAAAATGAAGTTATAAAATTTGCCTATAAATGGATGGACATGGAGAAGATTATGTGGAGCGAAATTAGCCAGAAGGAGAGAGACAGATACAGAATGACTGCATTTATTTGCATGGCATAAATATATATGTACATATTATGATACCAATATCCAAGGTCAAGTGAAGCATATATCGGGAGGTCTTGTCAAAGGTGGAAATTATCACAAACGTGTGGGAGTCAGAGTTTAGGAAAGACAGAAAATGGAACAGCGTGCTAATAATAGTCGAGGGTACTAATGCCAACCTAGAACTGAGCATTAAATAGAGGCAAAAGGGATTCACATGACAACCTTTTTAATGTATGTTCTGTAATCCATAGTCTGGAAGGGAAGGAAAAGAGAAAGAGAGAGAAAGGCAAAGAAATAAAGAACCTGCCATGGAGCAGGGCTGGGGAAGGGGGAGGGAACCGGGGATGTTGTTTGTGGGAGATGGGCACTGGTGGAGGGACGGGTGCTGAAACACTGTGTGACCAAAACCCAAACATGAACTTTTAATTGTATATCTTTTTTATTTGTATATCTCACGGTGGTATAATAAAATACTTAAAAAAAATGGTGCCAGGGATAACATGACAACCTTATAGTACCTGTACCACAAACCAGAATGACCTAAAGGGATGGGGGAGAGAGAGAGAGAAAGAGAGAGGAAAGAGAGAGAGGGAGAGAGAGAAGAGAGAAAGAGGGAGAGCGAGTGAGAGAAAGAGAGAAAGGAGAGGGGGGAGAGAGAGAAGAGCGAGCAAGAGCGAGAGAGGAGAGAGAGGAGAGCAAGAGCGGAGAGAGAAAGGAGAGGGAGAGGAGAGGAAAGAGAGAGGAGAGAGAGAGGAGAGGAGAGAGAGAGGGAGAGAGGTGAGAGAGAGAGAGAGAGAGAGAGAGAGAAAGAGGTGTCTGCCTGGAGGCAGCCTGGAGGTACGGGTGGAAGGAGGACACTGGTGCACGGGCTGTGGGAAATGTACTCGTGAAGTTGGAACTTTGGTGTTGGAACATTGTAAGACTGAAATCTAATCATGGACATGTAACTTTATCTCAACATGCTTTAATAAATTTTTTAAAAAGAATGGTGCCCACATAATTAAAAATCCTATGATTTCTTCATTTTTTGAGTTATGTTCGTTGAGGAGGAAAACCTGACAATATACTAAAGGCCCGGAGGTCCAAAAAGCTGGGATTCTTCCAGTAAGTTCATTCCCGTAGTGCCCAACGTTTAGTGGCTTTAGGAACTGCTACAAAGGCCGTTTATTACATGATCTAGGTTTAAAAACACAAGTGCAGGGGCCGGAGCAATAGCACAGCGGGTAGGGCATTTGCCTTGCATGCGGCCAACCCAGGTTCAATTCCCGGAAGCCCATATGGTCCCTGAGCACCGCCAGGAGTAATTCCTGAGCAAAGAGCCAGGAGTAACCCCTGAGCATCACCGGGTGTGACCCAAAAAGCAAAGAAAAAAAAAAAACATAAGTGTAGTTTAGATCAGAATGTATTAAGATGCTTCCTACTGGCTTATAAACTCAAGCATATTTATTTCATACTTCAGGTTACCGTTACTTTTTTGCTTCACTGCCCCGGTTTAGCCAGAGAGCTTTTGCCCTTGGTTCCTCTGGCACACTGACATACCTCCATTATGCTTTAGTTTGTCTGGCACTACAAGATGTGGCAGTTATGTTCTATACTCTCTGACCTGGTTTAGAATTAGACACTTCTTCAAGGAGCCCTAGCTCTAACCTACAAAATGACCTCAGAACTGAGAGCTAGGTATGGCTACTGAGATGTCACTGCTTTTAGACCGTCTCGCTGACAGAGTAAGGAAGCACATGTGTGCACATCAGTATTTCTAAATACAGTGGCCAGAGTGATAGTACAGTGGGGGAGGACATTTGTTTTGCACGCAGCAGACCTGGGTTAGATCCCCGGCATCCCATATGGTCCCCTGAGCACCGCCAGGAGTAATTACCGAGTGCAGAGCTAGGAGTAACCCCTGACCATCAGGTGTGACCCAAAGAAAAAAATGTAAATACAATAACCATCTGTACTGAGCTAAACAAGTTCTTAGGCTAGCTCCAATGCTAACCCATTACCTGTTGCCTTTGCCTATTTGGAAATCCCATCCAATGATGGTGGTCCTGTGGCCCACCATTCACTTACTGACCTGGCTAAACTCTACTTTACACATACAATACTGGCACTGAGATAAAAACTATCAGCTAAAGCCATTTCTTCTACCTTTAATTTTACAGACTTCACCAATTCCCCAGCATTAAAGGCCGGCATCTTTCCCTCAAGTTGTCTCACACGTTTGTGAGAGACAAATCTTTTCAGACTGGTTCTTTCACTTAGCATTAACTATGCATACGTACTGCACTGTGTACATATTACATGTATTTGTATGCATATATATTAGGATCCATAGATATCTGAAGGGACAGACAGGGCAGTTCCTGGTATCACTACATGGATGTATGCACCTACACTGGACTGACCTGTTATGCACTGATGCTTTTGGTGATTATGAGGAAAGTTGCTATCAACATTCACACGCAGGTTTCTGTGTGGGCCTAAGTCTCAAGTCAGCTGTGTAAATATCTAAGAGCTATGTTTAGCTCCGCTGGAAACTGCCAAGCCATCGTCCGGGTAGCTGCATAGCTCCGCACTGCCCCCAGCAGTGCCACAGAGAGCTCACACATTACTGCTCTGGCGCCCTCGCCACAATCCGGACTGCCAGCCTTTCTTCGGGTGTAAGTTATTCTAAGGATGCGTGAAAGGGTGAAATCTATACCCCGAACAGGGTTTTTAATTTTGATTAAACAGCTGCCAAGTACTTACACCTCTAAAAAGAAAGCCCAAACCCCAGGGCTTAGACTATGAAGAAGGTCCAGTTTGCAGCTGAGATATCAGGCACAAATACCAGTGAGACACCCAAGTTTCTATTTTATTTTATTAGGCCTGTTATTTCCGTAGTCATGTAGCTGTTATTTCTCTAGTAAGTAGCATGCCATAGCTTTTAATACCCAGTACCAGTTCTATTTTTTTCCCTTATCGTTATCTTGTATGCTTAATTTTGTAGGAAACATGGTTTTCCCAACAACATGGGTGTGTGTGTATGTGTGTGTGTGTGGGGGGGAATCTATTTGTTTTAGGAATTTACTTCATGGAATTCAGAAAATGTCTAGGGAGATACGTGGTTAAAGGGTGGGATCCCCTAGAATGCGTACACCGGAGAATACGATGTGTATTCTCCAAAACAGGGAGTTCATGGCACTGGCTAAATGCACGTTAAGAGTCACAAGCCCAATACATCTGAGGCAGTCACAGATAGACTCCATGACTACAAGAGAAGTTGCCCATGCAGGTAAGACCTGGGCTTCCTCCCAGGTAGAGGCCAGAAGCCCGAGACGCTGGAGAATGGAGACAGAGGGGCGCCAGCTCCCTTCTTTTGTTCAAGGTTTTTTCCTTTTCCTAAGAACATGTTTTGGCACCAAGGCAGGTATGTGTCCCCTTCCCTAGGAAGCACCTCTCCCTCACCCTTTCTCAAACTTCACTCCTATACCTCGAAAGAATGCTAACCACCTCAATTTTTCTAGTTTTTCCTTTATCTGTTTCAGATTGGGCTGCACAGGGTAAACATTTTAAAAGCACTTAAAAAATTTCAGGGGGAATTTTTTGTTTGTTTGTTTTCCCCACATAAGCCTTTCTTCCATTACACTCGAAGAGCAAAATCATTCCTTCACCTTAGCTCCTGCTGCAGGCAGCTGGTCTCTGCTGAATCAAGTCCATCCGTGCAAACCGCCACCCGGATGAACTGATCGTGATGTATAATGACGCCAGTCTCCCACTGCTAGCAGCAATCTTGCCAGCCTGCTCCCATCCACCAACGGCTAGACCACAGTTTATGACTCACTTAGAGGTTTAGGTGCACTAAAACCCTATCAGCAGACTACCCGGCTGCAATTCCACATGTGCTCCACTCCACACTCGCTCACGTTCCGCCCCGCCACTCTCCCATTACCAACCGGTCTGTGTCCGCACCCATCTTCACCTGCCCCGCTCATTTACAGGAATAGTCTGTACTCCTCCCCATTCAAGGCCACACGGCCTAAGCTCCTGGGCCACATTCCGTCCCCCTTTTTCCAGTCAGCCTCAAGAGGCATTTTTATCCTTCCCCTCTTTACTCTCCTTTTTCCCTCTACAGTCTGTGTCCCAAAAAGTATATGCTATAAAATTCTTTGCCTCTGAATGGTAACTCTCAGTAACGCATGGGGTTGGCAATGGGTATAAGGAATTTCTTAGTGACTTGATGGTAATAAAAACTTGCATTTTTACTATCTCTTTTATTTGAGTCTATTCAATTTGTAAACATTTATTAGGATGGCATACCTCAGGGTAACAATCAGACACTCTCTTACCAATCAAACGTAAATCACCCACATGTAAAATTAAAATGACTTACTTATAATACAAAGCCCTCTTAACACAGTACTTAACAAGTGATTTTCTGAGGGTAATCCTGAAGATGTGGACTTTCATCCCACATGTTAACACCCAGAAGCTGATCTCCAGGGAAAACAGAACTGTGCCATCAGCCGTTAAAATACACTCCTCCCTTAACCTTCACCCTCCTCGAGGGAATCTTCGCCTTTGAACATTCCTCAGAGGTCACTGATGCTCACTATCCTTTGTGCTTTTTGTCCTTCTATTTACTGATGTTTGCTCCCAACATTCAGTGAAGCTGATTTCCCTAAGGTCACGATGATCTGATTTCCGAGCCCGGTGGAAACCGCTTCATACCTACCTCACCAGACTCATCTGCTCCACTTGAGTCCGCTTCCTTGTGTCTGATATCCTCTGCTCCGCCTCCCGTAACACCACTATCGCCTTGGGCCAGTTACCTCTAGGGACTCCCTTCAATCTTTTAATGTTTGTACTAATTAAGAATGGTTCCACTGGGGCCGGAGCGACAGCACATCGGGAGGGCGTTTGCCTTGCATGTGGCCAACCTGGGTTCAATCCCTGGCATCCCATATGGTACCCGGAGCACCACCCAAGTCCTGAGTGAAGAGTGAGGAGTAACCCCTGAGCATCGCTGGTGTAATCACTTGTATCACTTGTCTTTCCGTAGTTCAACGATTTGCTCAAGTGGGCACCAGTAACATCTCCATATGTCCTGTCACATGCTAGAGTAGCCCAAGGGCAACTGCTCGCTCCAGGAACATGAAGAGCCTCAAACCATTCCTTCAGATCATGGGTATGAGGTCTATAATTTTCACTGGTTTTTGGTGTAATACAGAAAGCTAAAAAAAAAAAAAAACTAGAAAAAGAATGGTCCCATCTTTTCTGAATTTCAATGACTCCCAAAGGAGACTCCCAAGACCTAGAGCTCACCCCAAGTTAGGTAGCTGAAAGAAGTGCCACTTCCTAGGACACTATTGAAAGACGTGGGACCCAGAGAACGACCCTCACGGATACCACAACTAGCCTCCAAGCCCTACAGCTGGTTCCACACAGGTCAGAACACAGGATACCAAAGGCTGCCAATTGATCCCACAGCAAATAAAGCAAACTAACAATTCCCAACCCAGCAGGATGGCAATCAGTGAGGCCAATCTGGTAAATCTTTAAGAAACGTGAACTAGAAAAACAGGTGAGAGTGAAGGAAGAGAGGGGAAGAGAGGAAAAACTGGAGCCAAAGCACTGGGGTTTCGCTGTTGCTGTCCTACTGGTAAACGCAGCCCCAAAATGAAAAGCCTTAAAATCCAGATGCTGGGAATCGTTGCTTTTAGTCTCGAGGACCGTTTCTTTCTGGAAGGCTTTCCCTGGTTCTCATGAAATATGCCCATGATTGCCATGTATACTTAACCCTAAATGTATAAAAAATACCCTTGTAATCATTTGATACATGATTCACTGCCAAAAGATCCAAAAATCGGGGCCGGAGCGATAGCCCAGCGGGTAGGGCGTTTGCCTTGCATGCAGCCGCCCATGCCGGCCCGGTTCGATCCCCGCATCCCATATGGTCCCCCGAGCACCGCCAGGAGTGATTCCTGAGTGCAGAGCCAGGAGTAAGCCCTGAGCATCGCCGGGTGTGACCTAAAGAAATGTAAGCACTGTCTCTGACTCTCTCCGTGCACTGCAGCTCCTGTCAGGAACACTGTAAAACATGTCACAAGTGTGTGTGCGCAACCCACACCACCGACCTTATTTCTCAAGCTCTCTGCCAACAGCCTTAAATGAGTTTGCTGTTTCAAGTCTGTGCCCATTAAATCCATTCTTCATTTAGTTGTGTAATTTGACAAAAACGAAAGTAGGATCAAATCACTTCCTATTTAAATCCTCTGGCCATTCATCTGCCGCAGCATAAGATCAAGTTAAATCATTGATAAGGCCTCTCAAAATCTCTTCCTTGTCACAGCTCAACTGCAATACCCCAAAACTGCTCGGCGATTCATAAACATTCTCTCCTCTAAACTTTTTCCTTATGCTGCTTCACTTATGATTCCAAACTCTCCTCTTCCTTGAGACATTTTCTAAGACTGATCCCTGTCCTCATTCCCTCCCAAATTCTGGTCCCGAACCCACCAACTTCCTCTCTTGCACAGGTAGGCCAAGGCTGGGCCCTCCCTGTCTCCCAGAGTGCTCTCTGAGACACTTCCTTTAGGAAGCACTCCTTTCGATGTCCCTGAGCAATGTTCACTCAAGGCAAGTATTTACTCACTCCTGAATGCCCAGAACTTGGCAAATATTCACAGCGGCTTGTTGACATCTAGGAAGCTCTGAGTCTAATCTCTGTGCTGTATAACTTGCTTGATAAATCATTGTCACTACTTGTTCATGCTCCCTGTACCTGTGATGAGACCCACTTCTTTCATTTCCTGGGATTTTCAAGCTAAATTTGCCAAACTTTTGGATTCCTAGAAGCTCAGTTTGGTTTTCAAATTCTTTGATTTTTTAACTTTCATATCACCATCCTAGAAGAGATCATTTGTCTTGGTAGGCAGGCAAATATCTATAAAAAGTTACAAGATATTAGATAGGCAATTATATTTAGCACTGAGGTCCAGACTGGTGATACAAAGGGTGTCTGGCACAGAAAAAAGTAACCACCTAACCTATTCAACTAAGCCAACCTATTAAGTTAGACACATAATAACACTTTTATAAAAATGCAATTTGTTGCATCCTATTATTCATTTACAATTTTTTATCTGCGTGTCTTTGAAGCTGCCCTATAGTCAAAGCACTGCACTTTTCTGCAGCATTAACAAACTTGATCACACACACACCGCTTTTCATGTCAACAACTCTAAGAGTTGTAGCTCAGAGACAGAGCATTTGCCTCGTATGTGTGAAGCCCTGGGGGTATGAATCCCAGCACGGACACCCAAACCACCCGTCCCCACAAAAATGTATTCCAGCACACTTAATTCTGGACTCAACCACACCCGCTCTGAGTGTGCAATTTCTCCTCATCCTTTTACTTTATAGGCTCCTATAGCTGTTTCTGTCTCAGATTTTCTGAATAAGCCATATTTAAATTACAATTTTATTGTAAAAGTCAACAATTCTGCAAGCTTCTAGATGACATGACTAAATTTTACAGATCTGAACTAGTTAAGTTTCATATCAAAAAGGCAATATAGGTATTGGCAACAGCACTAAATCTAGATTTCCATGACAATGTGTTTCCAACCCTGGCTTCCTTGGGACTGGGAAACTCAGCTCGAGGACTCCCGGTGCTACCACTTTTCACAAATCTAAAATGAGAATTCCACCCGCCTGCCTGCCCCCCAACTGTACACCAAAAAGGGGAAATGTACAACCGTTGTTAGGGAAATCAAACTGATAGCCTCACAATGGCAATCCGCAACTGGAACACTCAGGCTAACCTAATCCACTGTCACAGCTCTGAATTGCCAACAGCAATACTGAGGTGGAAACTGTCAGTTTTACTTACTCAAAGCTGACAAAAGATTTAAAAATAAAAGAGCCGGTCCGGGAAGGTTTCAATAGCTGGTATAGGACTACTAGACACATGGTCTTCCTAAAGAGTTTTCACACGGGAGACAAAACCCAACTAATTCCTCTGCAATCCAACCAACTTTGCTGCGTGACTGGCCGCACCTAACAGGAACCCCTTCAGATACTGTAAGGAATAGTGCTGTTTCCAAAAACAGTAATACCTATTTTGAAAAACATCTTAAAAACAGAATTGTGTTCAAAGCAAAAGTAATAATCTCTATCTCAAATATAAGGAAAATACTCATTACTCTAGGAACAAAATCACTGATGTCCTTAGAGTAACGTGCAGAAACACTCTACAGATACTAGTAGTTTTCTTTTGCTTGGGGGATGCTCTCAGGGCTTACTCCTGATGGGCTAGGGGACCATATGGGTTGCTGGGGATCAAACCCACACCGCCGCGCACAAGGCAAGCACCTTATCTGTACTGTCTCTCCAGGATCACACGTTGGTTTTAACGTGAAGTGTCTGAAATTGTTCTGGTAAAGTTGGTGCAGCACAACGACAGGCCGAAATACAAGTCTTTCTTCTTATTTTGTGACTTCAATACTATATTATCAATTACCTACGACCCTGGCCCCTTTGCTCCCTAAGAGCTGTCAGTACATTTGCACTTGTGCACTCAGAAGACACGCAGGAAAACACGCACACACACACACACACACACACACACATCAGACAAGAGGAAGAGGCAATAAAAGGTGAGAAAGAAACTTTATGAGAGGGAAAAGGGGAGACAAAGGGAAGAGGAAGAAAGGATCACAAGAGAATTTCTTCTTCCAGAAGCAATGGTTCATGTTTCTAAGAGCTGTGTCCAGAAAGTCAATCTTAGTATTACACAACAAAAAAAAAATAGAGGCCAAAAGGAAAAATAATCAAGAGCAGCGTCCAAACACCAACCAATTTCACTAAAGCAAGCACTTTTTCTCTGACCCGTATCATTAAATTTAGGTAAAAAAGGTAAAACTAATCAAGGCATGTCAGGCTAAATAAACCATTATCACAGATCTTAGGGATCTTGAAAATTCAGAGCCGAAAATTCCCTCACCAACCGTCAGCCCGACGCCCGCATCACTCAAGCACAAGCTGAGGTCCTGCCCTGTCTCCTCAGGCCCCCAAATCACAGTGATCGCAGAAACTCCGAAGGCAGGGCTCTTATCTTCCACATCTTCCGCTCGATTTTATGCGGAGATAATTAACCATCAAATAAACATAAAAGTTCTGTCAAGTATAGGGAAAGCATCTGTAGTCAGATCAGTGGCAATTACTTCATAGTACACACAGCACTATGCACACAAATGTCCTCTTAGATCCATAGCCTTCATTAACAATATACTAATAACATCCGAACTGAAGGAAAAACAAGTCAATATTTCGAAAATTTAGTCATTTAAGAAATATAAACCGTTAAAAATGTAAAGCACTACTCCTGATCTATGGATTAAAAAGAAAGAATATTCAACAAACCTATTTTTGTGCATGATTCTTTTCAGCCAAATCATCTGGTACTTTTCTCTGCCTTTCTTATTTTTTTCCGATTAAACAGTAACTTATTTATCAAGATTTTTCTCAAATTTCAGGCTTGGTAAAACCACAATGTTGTTTATAGCCTCTCCATACGTGTCACCAAAACCCAAGCGCGACCCTCCCGCTGCAGCCAATGAAAATGAGGCTGCTTTGAATGCAAAGGCTCCAGCTTCAGAAGGTCTGGGGCCTAAAAACAAGGGTTTCTTTCCAGAAAGCTTAGTACACTCGACTCATTCTCCCCACGGCATCCCCAACACACACTCTCTCTCCCCACTGCCCCAGACAAGAAAAACTTAACTGCATGTTGTTCAGCTGGGCTAAGGTTCCAAAAAAGCCATCGCGGTTTGTAAACTGACACACAGATGCGTTTCAAGCTTTGTTTTATTTAACACAGGCGAGGGTGCGGCAGAAGGAAGGAAGACAAAGTCCAAGGTTGTTTTTTACTCTACCCCACCCGGCCCCAGCTGCAGGTGTAAAATATAAGCCCGTTTGTTTAGGATGCTTGCTGTCTGTCTGTCTGTCTATCTTCTATCTCTCATCTCTATTATCTATCTCTCATCTCTCTATCATCTATCTATCACCTATCCATCTATCTTTCTACTTATCTATCTACCTACCTACCTATTTATCTCTATCATCTATCTACCCATCCATCCATCCTTGTTTGCAGTCAGACGTCACCTAATGCCAACAGAGGCACGTCCAACCACGAGCGCTCCGGTTTCTGGTCCCGGGGGTTTTCTCTTCCCGCTCCCGTCCCGGCTCGCCCTCCCCGGAGACCCAACCCCGCCGCCCGCCCCCTGGGCCGCTCTCCCGCCCGCAGCCAGCGACCAGACCTGCGGGTCGTGCGGCCGCCGCCCCTGCGCACCACCTGGAGAACAATGTAAGCCCACTCTGGGGCCGCCCGCGCCTGAGACCCACCGGACCGGGGAGCCAGACAGCGAGAGGAGGCGCCCTGTCACCCGGATTCCCCGCCCCACCCCAAGGTGTCCCCCGTTGGCCTGGGGTGAGCGGCTCCGTGACACCCGGCGCATTGTACCCACCTTGCCCGGCGCCCCGGCAGGCCACGAGGCCACGGCGGCCCCACTCCCCCGCGCGGCCACCCACCCCGTACCTTTGTAGTGCACCCGCAGATTGTTCTGCGAGAGGCCGATATAGCTGAACTTGTCCTTCGGGCTCCAGGACCGGGGCAGCGGCGTCTCCTGCTCGTCCACGGCCGGGTAGAGGCGCTTCAGCCGCCGCTGCAGCTCCCTTCTCCCTGCTCGTTCAGGGCCGAGTCGCCGTGCGGGAAGGGCGCCGCGGCGCTGCTGCCGCCGCCCGCCGCCAGGCCCGGGGCCGGGGCGCCTCCGCTAGGGCCGGGCCCCGCAGCCAGGCCCGGGGGCGCGGGGGGCGCGGGGGCGCGGGGCGGCCGCCGAGGCGGGCGGCGGCGGCGGGGGCGGCGGCGGCGGGGCCGCGGTGGCCGGGGGCGGCGGGGGGGCGGCGGCGGGTGGAGCAGCAGCGCGGCCGCCGCGGCCCCCAAGCCCCCGCCGCCGCCCGAGGAGCTGGTGCCGCCGCCGCCGGGCGAGCCGACCGCTGAGGAGCCGGCGCTGACGGCCGCGGGCAGGACGACTCCGGACACCGGGGCCACGGCCGCTGGCGGCGGCGGCGGCGGTACCGGCTGCTGCTGCTGTGGCTGCTGCTGTGGCGGCGGCGGCGGCTGCCCGGACATCCCGGCCGCGACTCAGCCTGCGACCACCTCCACCTCTTCCCTCCTTCCTCCTCTGCTTCCCGGGGGCGCTGTCGCTGCGGCCGCCGGCACCGAGGCGCCCAGTCCGCCCGCCCCGGAAGCAGGCGGCGGGCCGCGCGCCCGGGCTAGAGCGCGACGGTTGGGGGGGTCTCGGCGGCCGACGAGTGCGAGTGGAGCCCGGGAAGGCCCCCGCGAGGACGCGCTCCGGCGGGGCCGCGGGCCGGGGCGGAGGGCGGCCGCACACGGGAGCGGGCTGCCGAGGCGCGAGCGCGGCACGACAAGGCGCGGGCCGGCCGCCGCGGCCGCTGCTCTCGCGGCTGTTTCCCGGCGGGCCGGCGCGAGACGCTGCGCGCGGGCGGCGCTGGGCGAGGGGGCGGGGACGGAGGCGCGAGAGCGGCGCGAGGGGCGGGGAGCGCGGCGGCGGCGGGGCTGGGGGCGGGCCCACGGGGGTCCCGGCGCGCGCGAGCCTCGGCGGCCGCAGCCCCGGCGGGCCCGGGACGGACGGGCGCGTCCTCCCCGCGCGGGGCCTCTCCGACGTCCCCGGCCTGCGCCTCCCCTCTCGAGCCAGCCGCCGCCCCCGCGCCCGCAGAATCTCCTCCTACTTTTACTTCTTTTTGTTGTCGACGCCCCACCTCCACCCGGAGGGCTCCCGCTGGAGCGTCGGGCCGGCTTCTCGCCCAGGCGAAAGTAATCGAGCCCCGCTGGTGCGGCCGCCAGCCCGGCCGTGGGCGCCCTGGGAGCGCCGGGGATGGGGGTGCGGGGACGGCCCGCCCGGCTCGGAGGAGTCGGCGGCTCGAGGATCCCCAGGCGCCCACCCACCCAAACCCCACATCGGGCTCCTGGCAAGTACCTGTGAGTGGGTCCCTGGGCTGGCCCAGGAGGGGCCGTGCCACCCTGCCACCTTCCAGAGGTGACCACACTTAATATGTTTACGTTGTCCGATGGGGAGCGGAAGCCGTTTCTAGAGCCATACTCCTGGCCGTGTCCTCCCCCTTAAAATAGTGAAAATAGTGACCGGCTTCGGTGACTTCGGGAGGACCGTAGTGAACTTGCAGCAGTGGACGGTGTCACATTTGCCCTGACACGTCTTCAACGTGAGCTGTGCGAATGCCAGGCTACTGTGTGGCTTTGGAAGGGTTTCTGGAGACCCTAGAGCCCCATACAGACTCATCAGCGTTCACAACAGGCCTTTGTTAGGTAGTGAGAATTGTGCCCGGTTTTTTGTTGTTGTTGCTTTTAGCGAGATATTTCACCGAGGTCAGCAGAGTAGAATAGGACTTCTCCCCGCCTGTCCCAATGGATGGATGGGCCTCCAGATGCCCACTGTTGTGAGCCCTCTCAACCATTCCAGCGGCCACTCTTCTGTTCTCAGCACGTCCCTTTACGCAGGTGATCCCTTACCTTAGCCTGCGGCAAAATAGCACTTCACCCGAGCAAAGTAAATGATATAGATTCTCAAGAAGCAGTTCTTCACTTCCAAAGGTATGATGGCCAAATAGGCAAGGAGTGTTTTTGCTGAATAGGGAGTTATTTATTTTGTCTTGAAAAGGGTAGGTAAATAGTGATTTAATTGAAGGCCCTAGGTGTCTGGCCAAAACTAATAAAAGTCATTCAGGCTAATTTTTCCCCTCAATTACCCAAACAACTCGATGCCTTATTGTTCTTTAATAAAAAAAAAAAAACAACTCCACAACTCTAACTACTTTCTGATGCAGCTTTTCAAGCTACTGCATTTTTACGTTACATCGATGTCTTTGCATTCACTGTTCTGAAACTTTCCTTCTTATACAGTTACATTGGAGTTAAATGCAAGCTAATCCTACTGAAATGTTGGCTAGCCATGGTGGAATAAAATGGGCTCCAAGCCTCATCAGGCTTCCTGGAAATAATCATCAAGGTTTATTTATGAAGCCCACTTCTTACTGTCAGCACCCTTGGAAGCCATTTAGAGCTTTTCATGTTTTAGAGTGATGGAGGGAATAGAATTGGAATAGAGTTATCTGACATGTTATCGGAAGCTCTAGTTTATAGCAGTAGTTGTCCAAATCAGCCCCAGTAAGTGCCTGGCTTCATTTGCACGGAAGATGCTGTAAAATGGTCACTTTCTCCAACCAATGGGCACGGAACCTAGTCCTTCTAGAAAGCTGCGGAGTCAGTGATGGAAATGACGCCAAGGTAATTTGATGGTCCTTTGACTGTCTCACTGTATCACTGTCTTCCCGTTCATCGTCGATTTGCTCGAGCGGCACCAGTAACATCTCCATGTGTCCTGTCTCATGCAAGTAGAGCCCAAGGGACCTGCTTGCTCCAGGAATCTAAAGAGCCTCAAACCATTCCATCAGGTCATGGGAATGAGGTCTATAATTGTTACTGGTATCTGGCATATCAAATACAACACGGGTAGCTTGCCAGGCTCTGCCGCAGGTAGCATACTCTTGTAGTCATCTCAAAAATCCAGCATTTATTGATGAACATCGGCCGCAAGAGGCCGTGTGAGCCGGGCTGTGATAGGCTGGTCTGCTGGGTGGAGTTCTGACGAGGAGGAAGTCCGGATGTGGAAAAATGGAGGTCCTCATGGAGTGGGGGTCGCCTGGCTTATTGTGAGGCTCTGCTGGGGTGGCGGGCCAGGGCTAGAACCTGCCATCCCTCCCGGGCGCCTCATGAGCGGGCTGGACACAGGGAGAGCAAGTAGCAGCTCTGCTCCATGTCTAGTCCTTTGACTAGGCCCACCAAAAAACCCACGTTAGACTTGAAGGTATTTGGCAAGAAGCATTGATAGATGAAATACAGGCACACTGCCCAGGGTGAAGGGACTAGGTGAGGAAGGGCCTGTTTCCCTTCTATGGAAACGGGAATGGGGGCTGGGCCGAGCAAACAAGCTCACTTGTGGTGGAGCATTGTGTTGCTGAGGCACCAATGGGCTCCAGCCCAGGGACTCTCGCTGCAAGACAGATACTCTACCTCTGGACTTTAGCCCTGAGCCCACCCTCCACCCCATCACCCCTACTTTCCCCACCCAATGTTTCTGGTTTTTTGTTTTTGCTTCTTTATTGAGACCACACCTAGCGATGCTCAGGAGTTACACCTGACTCTGCATTCAGGAATTACTCCTGAAGGTGCTCAGAGAGGGCCATGTGGGATACTGGGAATTGATCCCAGGTCACCCGTGCAAGGCAAATGCCCTACTTGCTGGACTATCACTCTGACCTCTTGCAACGTCTAAGAAAATGCTCACCAATAAGAAAA
>JAJIBD010013519.1:0-36039 GCA_021461705.1 Cryptotis parvus | reverse complement strand
TGATGCTATCCTTTTTAGTTATGGTGCTTGTATGCACTTGGCTGTGGTGTGGCCAGAAATCCTTTGTGCTCCAGTAGCAGTGCTCTAAGCCTTATCTTCTTGGACTGTGAGTCGCCATCCCATATGGGGTCACATAAGTAAATTTGGAGTTGTGAATAATATTAAAATTTTGTTTCAAAAAAGATTTCTTTTATGATATATCATCAACATATGTTTGATTTGCATATAGGTTTTATATGCCTATATACCTGGAGGTGTGTAAAAATTTCTGAGGCCAAATGGGACTATGGATGGGAAAAGTTTAAGAACCCCCTGTGCTCAGAAGCTGGAGTTTATACTGTGCACAGGGGTTCAGGAGCTTGTCTTAGATGCCCTGTTCAATCCTTGGCACCTCCTATGGTTCCCTGGGCACTGCTAGGAGTGATCCCTGATCTTCTCCAGGTATGGCTCAACCCCCAAAAATTAAAAAGAAAAGACAAAAGAACTCCCTATGCTCTATCCATAGAGCTACACGCATCCCAGGCACTTCGATTTCTTTGCTCCTTGCTGAGAGCGCAATACAATAATGATAAAGGAATAAACCCCAAATAAGGAAGCTAATCCTACATTTCTAGAAGAAAGCCATGCAAGCCATACAAGAGCAAGGCTTTTGAAAGATATAAAGGGAAATAGCACTCTAGAAAGTGCACAAAAGATAGGAAAAAGTTTCTTTTCTTGGAGAGATGCATGTTCAAAGTTGACAGTAATGAAAGAGAGAAGTTGGATGGAACTTTACAAAGTGAGAAGAGTGTGGGAGAGCCGATTACTTGGAACATTATCCACAGAATACTTGTGCCAGGTGGCTGTCCCACCCTCCCAACACCCATTCCGCACTACTCAAGCAGGCAGGCAGGGAAGAGGTAGCCCAGAATTTACAAAAAACTGGGGATGTGGTTCTGTGGTGGGGCACACTGCTTTTAATCCAGGGATACCGTAGATAAATAAATAAAACCATACAGGCAGAAAAGACTTGTATATAAGGGAATTAAATAAATTCTTTAGAAAGAAATAGGAAAACTGTGGTCGATACTGATGACCTTATTCTTGAATTTGGAGGCCTTCTAAAGTGAAGAAAATGAAAGAACATGAAAGAGTCCTTGGGGATTAAATAAGGGACTGCCAACATGTAATTTTGAATAGAAATTTTAGAACATGAAATCAAGGCTTAGAACTGAGAGAACATTTGAAAAATATGAAAGTTAAATATAAGTAACACATAAGTTTCATTTCGGAGGACTAATTCCTGGCAAAACGTTTCAAACAGGTAATGAAAAATAATGCATAAGCCATTAAAGCTACAATAAAAGTGTATTTGCAAAAGGTGAGAAGAATTTTTTTTTATCAAATTAAGGGGATCCAGTGAATGTGGAGTAAAGAAATCCAGGAAGACAAGACATATAAAAAATATTCGGATACAGGCCCCAACTACGTAATGAGTATATGTCTCAGTGATGAGTATATGTCTTAGTTGCATGAGGTCCTGGATTTGATCCCTGGTACCACCTCCGCATCATGGGTGCAGTCCCAAGACCACAAGAAGTGTAACTCCTAGCACTGCAAAACTAAAAATAAAATTATTTACTAAGTAAAAAAAAGTGAAGACACTGCTGATAGAGCTCAACAAATTTGCAATAAATACAAAAAATTCATGTCGGATTTCTCATTAGCAATCTGAAATATGAGATAATGAAGAATATAATTGAAGACCTTTTTTAAATTTAGGTTTTGCATATTTCCAAAATGACAAGTCTGTACTATTTAAAGTTGGATGGCGAGTAGAATAAGACAAATCTTTTTTTTTTCTTTTTTGGGTCACACCCGCAATGCTCAGGGGTTACTCCTGGCTCTACACTCAGGATTTACTCCCGGCTGTGCTCGGGAGACCATATGGGATGCCAGGGAATCGAACCCAGGTCGGCCGCTTGCAAGGCAAATGCCTTACCTACTGTGCGATCACTCTGGCCACCAAATAAGACAAATCTTTATCTGTAGGAAACCATTAGATATAGTTTATTTCTGGAGAAAAGGAGTGTTTTATGTGTGTTGCTGAGAGCAGAAGGGATTATTTTTTCCATGATAAGTACTTTTAGTCAAATACACGTGCATCTTACCCAAAAATTTAAATAAATCAATCACCTGTCTTCCCATTGTTCATCAATTTGCTGGAGCAGGCACCAGTAGTGTCTCAGTCTTTGGGAATGAGGTCCATTATTATTACTGTTTTTGACATATCGAATATACCACGGGTAGCTTGTCAGGCTCTGCCACGGCTCTGGGTTCATTCCAGGGGCTCAGTCTTTTTTATATGTCAGACTATCAATCATCCAGGGCCCATGGGGCAGAGCCCTGGGTGTAGACAAGCCTGTTTCAGTCTGCCACCTGCCGACGCAGCCCGACTCCTCAGCCACACCTGCAACACCTTGAGGGACAGGATATAAAGTATATAAGTAAAATCTATAATTCCTTTGCTACTAAAAGGAAACTGTAGGTTTAATATAAAATTTATGCATGATAAACAGTTATTGAGTTCTTAAAGTAAGGAACACTTTGCTGAAATTGCTGATTGTTCTAGATTAAATATCTTAAAAAGTATACATAGTGAGCTATAGAGATAATATAAGCAGGCAAGGCTTATATTTGGCTGGCCAAAGTTTGATCCCGACACTGCAACGCCTTGAGGGGCAAGATATAAAATAAATAAAATCTAAAATTCCTTTGCCACTAGAAGGGAACTGTAGGTTTAAGATAATATTTATGCATGATGAACAAAGTTATTGAGTTCTTAAAGTAAGGAAAAATGGTTGAAATTGCTGATTTTTCTAGATTAAATATATTTAAAAGTACGCATAGTGATCTATAGAGATAATATAAGCAGGTAAGGGGGCCGGAGCGATAGTCCAGTGGGTAGGGCATTTGCCTTGCACACGGCTGGCCATGCTGGCCTGGGTTCGATCCCCGGCATCCCATATGGTACCCCCAAGCACTGCCAGGAGTAATTCCTGAGTGCAGAGCCAGGAGAAACCCCTGAGCATTGCCGGGTGTGACCCAAAAAATCAATATATATATATATATATATATATATATATATATATATATGTGTGTGTGTGTATATATATATATGTATATATACATATATATGTATATATATATATATAAAGCAGGTAAGGCTTATATTTGGCTGGCCAAGGTTTGATCTCCGGCACTGCATATGATCCCCTGAGCAATTCCAGGCATGATTGTTGAGCATAGCTAGGTGTGTCAGTAAATATATATTTACAGTACAGAACTAGCTGTTTATATCAGTAGCTGCAGTCCTTTTCCAACAGTTTGTTTTTAAGTACATCTGCTTAGCAGTATGGGAAATAAGAAGTCAAATTAGGTGCTTTCTTTTCATTTCATACTAAGTGGATTCAAAGCTTTGTATAATTTAGAGAACTTAGAAAATGTGAAAATATAAACAAAATATATTCTGAGAATCAGTACTTAAAAGGAAAACACATCAATAAATTTTATATGCAGAAATAAGGGAATGCTTCACCATAGATCAAATTGGTCATGTCCTGAATTATCAAGTGTAGGTCAGTAACTGGCATGCTACCAGAATTAATAAGCAATCTCCAATCCAATTTTCTTCTGCAACAGAGAGATGGGCTTGGTAAATAAGGGAAAATAGCAATTTCAGTTGACTAAAGAAAAACTCATGGATATAGGGATGCTGTGTGTGCTAGATTGTGATGAAGTATGCCCATTTTCCAGAAGAATGTAATATGTTCAATCACATTTGGAACGTTTCCTGAAAAAAGTGATGGAAAATTATCTGAGGTGGGGGGGGAGCGAGAGTGAGGGAGCATAAACCTTTAATAAGGTTTGTGGGTAGGCAAATGTGTGTACACATTTAGATATTAAGGCAAATGCCCTACCTACTGTGCTATCACTCTGACCCCTATGTCTCTAATTTTTAATGAAAATAAATATATATATATAAATGTTTGCATATAAACATATTTGTATATAGGCATGTATAAATGTTTATATATGCACATATAAACATATAATAACTATCACTATTACTATCCTCCCATTGATCATCTATTTATTTGATTGAGCGGGCACCAGTAATATCTCCATATGTCCTGTCTCATGCTAGTAGAGCCCAAGGGCATCTGCTTGCTCCAGGAACATAAAGAGCCTCAAACCATTATATTAGGTCATGGGAATGAACTAATATAATTGTTACTGGTATTTGGCATATCAAATACAACACGGGCAGCTTGCCAGGCTTGCCGTGCAGGTGGCATACCCTTGTAGTCACCTCTATTTTTTTTTGGAGTCACCTATAAATACAGCATTTATAGATGAACTGCAGGGCCACAATCGGCCACACGAGAGGGTGTGATAGGCTGTCGCTGGGTGGAGTTCTGACGAGAGGAAGTTTGGATGTGGAAAATGGTGGCCCGCTGGAGTGGGGGTCATCTGGCTTGTTGTGCGGCTCTGCTGGGGTAGTGGGCCAGGGCTAGAACCCGCCATCCCTCCTGGGCTCCTCGTGAGCAGCTAGGCACAGGGAGAGCAAGTAGCAGTTCTGCCCCATGTCTGTAAGTCTCTGGATCAGCATACCTGGGCCGGATTGAAAAAAAAAAGGGCTGGAGCAATAGCCCAGCGGGTGGGTGTGTTTGCCTTGCATGAGGTCGGACTATGCCAGCCCGGGTTCAATCCCCCGGCATCCCATACGGTCTCCTGAGCACCGCCAGGAGTAATTCCTGAGTGCAGAGCCAGGAGTAACCCCTGAGCATTGCCGGGTATGACCTCCCAAAAATAAACATATAATATATAAATATTTTATATTTATAAACATATTCATGTTTATTAACATATTTATAAACAAAAAAATCCAGATTGTAAGGAATTAGATTATGAAGACTGACAAATGTCAAGATGTATTTATCATGCATGAAACCCTAAGGGGTGCTTGATATAGTGCAGTCTGAATACTGGGAGATTTAATACTAAAAAAGAGCCATTGTTTCAGTTTGAAACCAGAGGCATGAGAATAAGAATAAGTATTCTAGCTCAAGGTAGGCTGTCCCTCTTCAGCAGGTTTTTTATTTTCACTTCTTCCTATTCAGGTGTTTAGTTGCAGGAGGTTGACCCACAGTAGTGCTGGTTACTCAGATGCAAAATTAAGACAAGACAAATACTGAAAATATCAATTGCTATTTCTATTAGGAAATATTAGGAGTAATTGAATTAACATGCTTGCCATAATTTTCCATGAAAATGTTTTATGAAATGTAAAGCTTTAGACAAATGATAATGGATATAATAATATTAGAAAATAGATCAAATTATCTTCTGGCTCAGCCTAAGGATTTTACATCTACAGGCACATTAATACAAAGAACAAGTCAATAAAAACATTAAAGATGAACACAGAGTGATCGAGAATGATATAAAAATCAATCATAACATTAAATGTGAACAAGAAAGGTCAACACAATATTAAAATATCAAATCAAGACAAGACATATAGTAGTAATGTGCATTTACAGACAAAATAATTGGATCATTTAGAAATTTTCTGTTAATGCAAAATATGGGTCCAGGAAGTTTTTTTTTTTTTTTGGTTCATTTTTGGTATTGGAGAAATAAAATGTTCTAAATAAATTATTACAATAAATTATGAATTAAGGGGTAGAGATATAATAGGGCGCTTGCCCTGCACCTGGATGATCTGGGTTTGGTTCCTAGCACCCAGTATGGTCCCCCAAACCTGCCAGGAGTGGTTCTTGAGTTCAGAACCAGGGGTAAGCACTACCGGTGAGAGCAAAAAAAAAGATACTTCAAGTACCGTAAACTTAAACATGGAATTCATGAACAGCAATTATCATATTACAGTTGTTAAGCAAAACAAAATAAAAACCTGTCTCCTATATAAACTTACTGTTATACTGTTATTAGAGAATTTGGTTTTAGACACATTTCACATTGATTTCCATATTTTCCAGCTTCTGTTTCGTCGTTTGGAATTATTCCACAAATGTAGTTCAGTGAGTATTACTACTATCTAATTCTGGATCCCATGAATCTTTGCCCACAGTTGATTACCATGTTTACAGTCAGAGCTGGATCACCTATGATAGTAAATACTTCAACTAAAGTGAACGTTACTCAACAGTTACTCAAAAAGAGAAGGAAACTCTTAGTGAAGAAAAAAAATTTAAATTATTCTCACACAACTCTTCAAAAAGAAAATAATTACATGTGGATACAAAGATTTGAAATACCACATTTCAGATAAATAAAATGTTTAAGAATGGTAAAATAGAAGTATATTTTCCAAGTATTTTCTGGATTATATAGTACCTAGCACAATAATCTTAAGTACATAACATCAAAATTAATTAAACATTAAATGGAATTTTCTCTGTAAATATGCTTGTTAGTAAATAAATAAGTCCTCAATATTTAGATAAACCATTGATAAAAATATTTAAAGAATATGGGAAAATTATAGTGAAATAAATAAGTGAAGAAAATAGTAAAAGGGGTTGATAATCTAGATAATTTATGGCCAAATTTGACAAAATGCATATGCATCGTTGACTCAACAATTAACACAAATTTTTTGAATCCACCAAAATATGAAAACAATATGCTGTTGTAATTCCATAGAAATTAAGAACTTGTCAAAAATCTATATCTAAAATAGTCACTGGAAACACATAGTTTTCATGTAAATCTATCAAATTAGCAAGGAATAAGTCCGATATCATAAAGCTATTTAAAATACATCAATAAGATAAACATAATGATAATACCATGCATTTAGGTATGACACAAAAGAACTGAAAGACTGGGGAATGGGAGGTCACAAATTCAGTTTTTTATATATTGAGCTTCAAAATTCTGATATTTACCATCAGGGAGATACAAATAAAAAGATAAAGTGATTTCATCCCACATTAGTGAGACTGGCATGAACCACCAAAAAAAAAAAGTGTTGTCATGGAAGTGGAAAAAGGGACCCTCATTCACTACTGGAAAACATGTCAGCTGGTCCAGACTTTCAGGAAAACAATATGGATACTGGTCAAAAAAACTAGGAACTGAGCTTCCATATGACTTAGCAATTCTACTTGTTGGCATCTATCCCAAGGGCGCTAACCCTCTATTTTGAAAAGACTTCTGCATCTTGCGTGCATTACAGTGTGATTCACAGTAGCCAACATCTGGAAAGAAGCCTGGATAAAGAAAATATGGTACATATACACAGTGGAATGCTACTCAGCTTAAAGAAAAGATGCAGTAATGTCATTTGCTGCTTCCTGGGTGGATCTGGAGAGTATCATGCTGAGTGATGTTAATCAGGAGAGTGAGAGACACAGAAGAATTTCTCTCAGATTCAGAATATAAAGGAAGATAGTCAGGGAATAACAAATTCCCAAAGGCAGCAGCAAGTGAGAACTGGTCTTTAGTAGAAGCATATCACTGCAGACAGCCCAGGGGTGGAGGACAACACACGGAGAGTGGTCCTGATGGAGGGATGCTAACACTTTGGTAAATGGTGTGATGCTGGAATAGTTCATGCACAGTAGCCCTACCATCAACAGTTGTTTTGGTGCCTACAATTAGAAGCAAAACAATCCTGATAGACCTCTTGGTGATAACTAGTGAGATATTGGCTATTTATTCATTCATTTACAAACGTTTTTGAAAGCCTCTTTCTGTCAGACACAGAATACAAAATACTCTGTGTCCTCAAAATTATTTTTAGGTAATAAAGAGAACAAACGGTTGTCTGTTATAAACCAAAAGCATGCCGTTATGTTGTATGTGTCTGCAGGTTGTCGTGAATAATGGGAGAAACATGCAGAGTGGTGGCAGGCTATTAGATTTGCTCTGTTCTTGCTCTCTGTGAATTGACAATCTAATGCTAGTGCCTAAAGAAGCTGTGACATATACATTTTGATGTTTTTTTCCTTTCCTTCTCTTCCCCTCCCTCTTTGAGATTTGATATAAATACACAAGTCAGTCAATCTGTTCAATTTTTTTTTGAGAGTCGGGCACATTATAGCTGGTCATTATGTTTGTCCTAGTTAGCAGATCTCTACTGCTGAGTAAGGAGTCTGGGTTGAGGTCTAAACCTGCAGAGAGATGCAGCTAAGAAAATTACAGGAATTTCTCTTGTATTTGTTTTAATCCATCTAAGTCAGCCTTCCTAGCAAAGTTAAATGTACAAGTGGTGTATTTAGGAGGTTATCCCGAGAAATATGGTGGGAGAACAGAGGAAATGATAAATAAAGGAGGAAAATAAATGGAAATCCATCATCATATGGGCTCAGATTTGGTGGTGAAGGGTTCTCTGAAGGATTAGGAGATATTCTCCAGAACTGATGGTTCTAAATGGGGTTGAGGATACTGGAGTACTTAGCTTATATTATTTTTCATTGGTCAAAGCTACCTTGTGGAGTGTAAGTATATGATGTACAGTGTAAAAGTATGCCAGGCTTTTAAGTTTGCCATGTGAATTGGCATTGCAGTCTCTTTAGCCTGAGCCTGCAGGAGACACATTCAAAACAGATTCTAGGGGCCGGAGCGATAGCCCAGTGGGTATGGCGCTTGCCTTGCACGCTGCCAGCCTATGCCGGCCTGGGTTTGATCCCTGGCATCCCATATGGTCCCCGAGCACTGCCAGGAGTAATTCCTGAGTGCAAAGCCAGGAGTAACCCCCTGAGCGCCGCCTGACCCAAAAAAGCAAAAAAAGAGAAAAAAAGAAAAAAAAAAACAGATTCTATAAGAACTCACTGTAGGAGATCTCTAGGGTAAGGTCCTGAAACTTTGGCTTGGACACTGAAAGCTTCTGCAAGGCTGACAAAGCATCGCTAGTCCTGAGCCAGTCTCTTCTGGTAGAGAAACATTCCAGAAATAACACCAGAATCTGTTCTGTGATCATTGAAGATTGTGTTGTTATTGGTGGTGAAATTATATATATTTTTTTGCCTTTTTGGGTCACACCTGACTTTCTCAGAGGTTACTCTTAGCTGGCGGCTGCACGAGCCAGGCTGTGATCAGCTCTTCTGCTGGGTGGAGTTCTGACAAGAGGGGAGTCCAGATGTGGAAAATGGCGGCCCTCATGGAGTGGGGAGTCTGCTGGCTTCTTTGCGAGGCTCTGCTGGGGTGGCGGGCCAGAGTTAGAACCCACCATCCCTCCCGGGTGCCTTGTGAGTGGCTGGGCACAGGGAGAACCGGTAGCAGCTCTGCCCCATGTCTGTGAGTCACTGGATCAGCATACCTGGGCCAGACTTGAAAAAGACTGCTGCAGGGTGGGTCCGGTGAGCTGGGCTGTAATAGGCTCTTCTGCTGGGTGGAGTTCTGATGAGAGGGAAGTCCAGATGTGGAAAATGGCGGCCCTCATGTAGTGAGGGGTTGTCTGGCTTGTTGCGAGCTCTGCTGGGGTGGCGGGCCAGGGCTAGAATCCACCATCCCTCCCAGGTGCCTCGTGAGTGGCTGGGCACAGGGAGAGCCTGTAGCAGCTCTGCCCCCATGTCTGTGAGTCATATAGCCAAATGACTTGTCTGCCCCATGTCTGTGAGTCTCTGGATCAGCATACCTGGGCCGGACATATAGCCTTGCTAGTCATATAGCCAAAAATCTAGGTAGCTAATTCCTCTCTTCAGTTAACTACAGTCATTTGCAGTAACCCACCTAAACACAATTCTACCCTGTGAAACGGGCATCTTTCACAAGTTCTAGAGAGATTAGTTTACCTTCTAACTTGTAAATTGTATCAGCATATTTATGAAGAGGTCTAATTGAGGCAAAATGGATTCAGGTGTCCCCTAAGAAGTACAACATCAAGTTTTTTTTGATTAATTATTCTTTTCTGTACCAAGAATTCAGAATTCCTCAATAAGTTTAGGCAGATAGACTGCAATTACGTTAGAATTATTTTTTATTTGTGCTTAACATCCCAGTGAAAATTAAGCTTGAAAAGAGCCAGGACTTGGTCTACTTTGCTTGCCAGTGCTGATAGCAGATCTTCACAAGTACTTGTTGAATGAATATGTAAATGAACTCAGGCATTCTGTGTGATTTAGCTTTACAGCACATAGCACACTAAGTAGTAAATAATCATATTTTTCTATCAGTAGATATCATGACGTCATAGAAAATATTAATTGAATTAAAACTCAGACACCTAAAATCTTATATTTAAAGCTAAAGAATAATGTGGAAGCAAATGGAGCTCAATCTTTAAAAAGAGAAACTTTGGGATTACTCTGGAGATACTCTCCACTAGACATGCCAATAAAAGCTTCTTGCAAGAATATTTGAATTAATATATCTAAAAATGATCACTTGATCACTTGAATCCCATTATTCATCGATTTGCTTGAGCGGGTGCCAGAAACATTTCCATTTGACTCTATCACGTGCCAATGTAGCCCATTGGCAGATCTTCACAAATGCTTGTTGAATTTTTATGGAATTATATTTTGAAGAAAAGTGCAGCTTGCTGCGTATATATCGAAAATGATAACCATTAATTTTTATATTATATCTTTTATTTACCCCCCACCCTACAGGACTCAGGTTTTAGTCCTGGGCATGTGCTTAGGAATCACTCCCTGCTGGTACTTGGGGAACCATATGGGCTTGAGACCAGGGGTGGTTGTGTGCAAGTCAAGTGCCTTAACCCCCTACTGTCTCTCTGGCTCCCATTTCTGTTTAAAAATATTTTTGTTGGGGTTCTCTAGTAGTACTCAGGTGATGTAGGGACTACCTTGGCTAACAAATCTGGGTAGTTTGATGCCAATGCCTGAGGGTGCAGTACTGCTTAGAGCCTGCAGTATTAGGGACCTCCATTGCCACTCCAGTGGTGCTCAAGTGCCACTAAGATCATTGTGATGGTGTTTGGAACTTCCAGGGCTACATCTGGCAGTGTCCTGGGGATCATGTAATGTTGGCATGGAATCAGGGATGAATACATACAAGACATGTGCCTTAAACCATGTACTATTTCCCTAGTTCCAACAATTTATTTATTTTTATTTTTTCGCTGTATCACTGTCTTCCTGTTCATCATCGAGTTGCTCGAGCGGGCCCCAGTAACATCTCCATATATCCTGTCTCATGCTAGTAGAGCCCAAGGCATCTGCTTGATCCAGGAACATAAAGAGCCTCAATCCATTCCGGAATGAGGTCTATAATTGTTACTGGTATTTGGCATATATATCAAATACAACACGGGTAGCTTGCCAGGCTCTGCCGTGCAGTTAGCATACTCTTGTAGGCATCTATTGATGCAGCATTTATTGATGAACCGCGCGGCTGCAAGCGGCGCGCGAGCCGGGCGTTGATAGGCTGGTCTGCTGGGTGGAGGTCTGACAAGAGAGAAGTCCGGATGTGGAAAATGGAGGCCCTCATGGAGTGGGGGGTCGTCTGGCTCATTGTGAGGCTCTGCTGGGGTGGTGGGCCAGGGCTAGAACCCACCATCCCTCCTGGGTGCCTCGTGAGCACCTGGTTACAGGGAGAGCCAGTAGCAGCTCTGCCCCATGTCTGCGAAGTCATGGGGCAGAGCATTATTTTTTTAAATAAAATTTTTTATTTAAAAAAATTGTATTTTTTAAAATAAAAATTAAAAAAATTTTTATTTTTTAAATAAAATTTAAAAAAAAATTATTTTTTAAATAAAATTAAAAAATATTTTTTTAAATAAAATTAAAAAAAATTTATTTTTTAAATTTTTTATTATACTACCGTGAGATATACAGTTACAAAAGTGTTCATATTTGGGTTTCAGTCATACAGTGTTCCAGCGCCCATCCCTCCATCAGTGCCCATTTCCCTCCAACAGTGTCCCATGATTTCCCTCTCTCCCCCAGCCTGTGTCTATGGCAGGCAATTTCCTCCCTCTCTTTCCCTCTCTCTCTATCTGTCCCTCTCTCTCCCTCTCTCTCTCTTCCTTCCTTTTACACACTGTGGCTTGCAATACTTACAGTAAGAAGTTATCATGTATATCCTTTTGCCTACTTTCAATGCTCAGTTCTAGGCTGGTATTATTACTTGTTTCACTTGTGTCACTTGTCTTCCTGCTGTTGAGGGATTTGCTCAAGTGGGTGTCAGTAACATCTCCATTTGTCCCTGTTCACATCCTAATACAGCCCAAGGGCCTCTGTGAACTCCAGGAACATGAAAAGCCTCAAACCATTCCTTCAGGTCATTGGAGTGAGGTCTATCATTATTACTGGTTTTGGAATATCAAATACTACATGGGTAGCTTGCCAGGCTCTGCCGTGTAGGCACTCAAAGTTTTTGCATTTACTGATGTACAGTGGCCATGCAGAGACCTGAAGGAATGGTTTGAGGCTATTTATGTTCCTGGAGTGAGCAGATGCCCTTGGGCTACACTAGCATGTGACAGGATGTATGGAGATGTTACTGGTGCCCACTTGAGCAAATTGATGATCAACGGGAAGATAAGTGATACAAGTAAACATAGAAGAACTTTCCCCTCATTCTACTCCCAGTGTAGCTAGGGCTAAAATCACTATTTAAAATGTCTCCAAACTCTACTTATGGATGTGAGGCTAATTGTAGAATTGATCAGTTTGGAGCCGCTTTTGGGTACCATGAACATTACTTTCATGGATTCCCTCCCTGCCCAGTACTGCCAGGAGCAACCCCAGGAACGGAGCCAGGTGTGGCCCAAATACCTTCCACCCCAATCCTCCCATAGAGCACATACAGAGAAGGGCACTAGATAGGAAATCTGAAACAGTAAATTGTCACAGAGCCAACGCTTGTGAGACCAGCATTCAGGAAAGTATTTCAAGCCCAGGAATGCTTGAGCCTAAGACACAGGTACACCTGGCAGAGCAGAAACCAGCTTTCCCCGTTGAACCCCCTGCATTCTATGGACCACGAGAGCAACTTCTGACCTGAGTCCACCATCCCAATGGAGCTTCGGAGGAGCCCAGAGAAACCCCCACACCTTGTGGCAGCGATCTTCACAATCCACACTCTGCAGCAGGTAATATCTCCACCCAGCAGATTAAATAAGTCTCCAGCCCACAGATTAATCCAGTCTCCATCCTGGCTTGTCAGAAACCCAGCCGACAAGGACTCACCACGCAGAGACCCACCTTTCAGAGGAGAGTATTTCAAGCCCAGGAATGCTTGAGCCTAAGACACAGGTACACCTGGCAGAGCAGAAACCAGTTTTCCCCGCTGCGGCCGATTTACCTCCAAATTACCATGAATATTCTACCCATCCCTCTGAGAGAGCCCCCACAAAGTAATGAGAATATAGCGCCCACATGGCAGAGCCTGGCAAGCTGTCTGATGCGTGTTCGATATGCCAAATCCAGTAACATAAATGTTTATTTTCCTGACCCCGAAAGAGCCCTTAATATGACAGCAGTAAGAAAGGCAAACAAGCAGTGCCTGATAAAATTTCATGGCCATTCTAGGCTGCGAAAAAGAAGAAGGACTAAAATGACTGTCTGTACTTTCAATGCACGTGCGCTGGCATTGGAAGCATATATTGAGGATCTGATGCTGCAAGCGCAAAAGATCAAGTACGACATCATTGGTCTGACTGAGACGAGGAGGCATCAGTTGCATCATGCTGTATTTGACACCAGGAGAAGAATTGTTCCTTGGAACATGCGACGAAAGAGGCATCGGTGGCGTTGGTGTCCTTGTCAACACGAACATGGCCGTCAACATTGATTCATTTGAATGCCTAACAAACCGAATAGGACGATTACACTTGAAGAGATGTGGCCCACTGCCAGCAGTTTCTATCTTCATTGTCTACGCACCAACATCCACATACAAATAAGATGAAATTGAGAAATTCTACATGGAATTGGAGGAGTTCTATAAAAAAGATCACACCTTCTACAAGATCATAGTCGGTGATTTTAATGCTAAGATAGGACCAAGAAGATCGGCTGAAGAACTCCACATTGGGACCCATGGCCTAGAATGGAACTAACAGGGTGAGAGACTATCTGAGTTCATCATGTCCACCAAGACCATTCATGGGAACTCACAGTTCCAGAAAGCTGAAGCGAAACGTTGGACATGGGAATCTCCTGGCAGACAGTTCCACAATGAAATTGACCACATCATCTTCAATAGATGGTTTTGTCTGACCGATGTAGCTGTCGTCCCCAAATTCCAAACAGGATCGGACCACCATCTCCATCGTGCAAAATTCTACTTCCCGCAACGGGGAGAAAAGGCTGCAAAGTTTAAGAAGAGAACTCCCAGAACGACCACCAACTGGGAACTCTTTGGCACCATTGCAGCAACATGGGAAGATACCATCATTGACGACATCAATGAAGAATACAACCGACTGGTTCAGCACCTCCATGATTGTGCGAAGAATGCCGAGAGAGAAAGACACAAAAGGACGGCTTGTCTTCAGAAACTCTCAAGCTCATTCGCCAACGTGGCAAGGCACAGGCCTGAGGAGACCAAATGCTAACGTCCAAGCTTACTAAGCGGTGCATAGAAGCGAAAAAAGAAGACCTCAAAGACAGAAGAGCAGAAATACTGGAAGATGCAGCAGAAGCCGGGAAAAGCATTCGCACTGCCCGCCTGTCCTTCGCCAACTACAAGACCAAGATGACTGCCCTCCGACGCCTAATGGATCTATCACATCTTCCAGAAAGGCAATGGAGAAGATTATCCAGGACTTCTACTCAAATCTCTTTGATAGCCACATACACCTGCCCACATACCAAATTCCACAGGAAGGATATGTCATTCCCAACGTTCTTCCTTCTGAAATCCAACATGCCATCTCGTCCGTAAAGAAGGGAACAGCACCAGGCCCAGACAAAGTCAGACCCGAACACCTGAAGAATCTGCCCTCGGTACTCATCAATACACTAGCTTGGCTCTTCACATGATACCTGTCCGAATGCAAGGTGCCCTCCCAATGGAAAACCAGCAGGACAGTTCTACTGTTCAAGAAGGGAGACATTCACGACATCGGCAACTATCGCCCCATCTGCCTGTTGTCCGTCATCTACAAGTTGTTTACACTAGTCATCCTGAACAGGATTAGCAGAACACTAGATGAAGGACAACCATGAGAGCAAGCAGGCTTCCCGGAAAGGATTCAGCACAATCGACCATATCCACACAGTAACCAAGCTCATCAAGGTGTGTAGGGAGTACAAGATGCCGCTCTGTCTCACGTTCATTGATTTACAGAAAGCCTTTGATTCTGTGGAGACTGAAGCAATCATCGAAGCCCTAGCCAAACAGGGTGTTCAAACCCAATACATCAAGATCCTTCGTGAGCTGTATTACAGATTCATCACCAGGATCTCACCATTCTACAAAGAAGTGATAATTGATGTCAAAAGAGGGGTTTGACAGGGTGATACCATTTCACCAAAACTCTTCAGTGCCACCCTCGAGAACATCATGCGACAATTACAATGGGAAGGAATGGGAGTGAAGATAGATGGTCGGCAACTACACCACCCCCGCTTCCTGATGACATCATTCTAATAACACCAAACATTAGCCAAGCGGCACAAATGCTGGCTGACTTTGACCGAGGATGTGAAAAGATAGGTCTAGAGCTGAATCTAAAGAAAACTATGTTCATGAAGAATGAACTAGTTCCAGAGGCCCCATTCACTCTCAATGGAACAAACATCTCTTGAATGCAGCAGTTATGTGTACCTAGGTCGAGAAATCAACATGATGAACGACCTAAAACCTGAGCTGCGCAGGAGGAAGAGAGCAGCATGGAATGCCTTCAAAGGCATCGAAGAAATAGCTAAAAGGACAAAGAACCTCCAGCTCCCGGCACATCTCTTTGACTCCACCATTCTCCCTGCATTAACATACGCCTCAGAGACCTGGGCCCTACGAAAGCAGGGATGAGAATGCTATTTGGGTCTCCCAGAGAGGAATCGAAAGAGCTATGCTTGGAATATCACGCCTCACTCAAGTGAGAGAAGGAATCCGGAGTTCTGACCTCCATCGCTATTCTAGAATCAGGGACGCTGTCTCGTTTGCCAAGGCATCGAAAATCAGATGGGCTGGACATGTAATGCGATTTGGAGACAACTGCTGAACTAGAGCCATTACTGACTGGATCCCACGGGATGTCAAAAGATTACATGGCTGCCCACCTACAAGATGGTCACACTTCCTTGTAAAGACCCTTAAGAAACGGTTTGTGGCTCTTCATATTCCTGAATCAACCAGATGCCATTGGGCTACATTGGCACGTGATAGGGTCCAATGGCAATGTTACTGGCGCCCGCTCGAGCAAATCGATTAATAACGGGATTAAATTATTCACGTGATCAAGTGAACACTACTTTTGAACAGTAATGGATTCTCCAGGGTAATATCCTTGTCTGAATTGCCATGTGTAATATATAATTTTTCTGGAGCAACTCTGAAAAATCCAAATGATAAACATACTTATTACTAAAATAGTTTTGCTTGAGAAGACTGTTATTGAGTATAGTCTCTACAGATATATATCTACAGATCATAAGATGAATTATTTACTCACATCATTATAGTTTTCAGAAGTAAGATTTTTTTTTTGTTTTGGTTTTGGTACACCTGGTGGTTTTCAGGTCTTAGTCCTGGCTCTGTATTCAGGGATCACTCCTGTGGGACTTGGGTGACCATATGGGGTGCCTGAGATTGAACCTGGGTTGTTACACTCAGGCTAGTGCCTTACGCGACTATACTATCTCATCAGCCCCATGATTTATTTTCTTTCTTTCTTTCTTTCTTTCTTTCTTTCTTTCTTTCTTTCTTTCTTTCTTTCTTTCTTTCTTTCTTTTCTTTCTTTCTTTCTTTCTTTCTTTCTTTCTTTTCTTTCTTTCTTTCTTTCTTTCTTTCTTTCTTTCTTTCTTTCCTTCTTTCCTTCTTTCCTTCTTTCCTTCCTTCTTTCCTTCTTTCCTTCTTTCCTTCTCTTCTTTCTTTCTTTCTTTCTTTCTTTCTTTCTTTCTTTCTTTCTTTCTTTCTTTCTTTCTTTCTTTCTTTCTTTCTTTCTTTCTTTCTTTCTTTCTTTCTTTCTTTCTTTCTTTCTTTTCTTTCTTTCTTTCTTTCTTTCTTTCTTTCTCTCTTTTCTTTCTCTCCTTCCTTCCTTCCTTCCTTCCTCTCCTTCCTTCCTCCTCCCTCCCTCCCTTCCTCCCTTCCCTTCCTCCCTCCCTCCCTTCCTCCCTCTCTTTCCTTCCTTCCTTTCTTCCTTCCTTCCTTCCTTCCTTCCTTCCTTCCTTCCTTCCTTCCTTCCTTCCTTCCTTCCTTCCTTCCTTTCCTTCCTTCCTTCCTTCCTTCCTTCCTTCCTTCCTTCCTTCCTTCCTTCCTTCCTTCCTTCCTTCCTTCCTTCCTTCTTAATTTTCTTAACTCTTGTTTTCAGCAGTGGCCACTGAGGGGGCCACAGTTTGGTCTTCATCCTGAGTGTTTTGGAAGATGCTCTTGTTGTGGTCGAACAGTTTTTAGATGATTCCAGATATGAACGTGATGTAGCCCAGTGGGTTTTTTGGTGTCTGTGAGCAGCTGTCCACTCTGCTGGGTCAGGCTGTCATATTTGCTGCTGATGAAAAGACCATAAAAGTAAATCAGGAGATTTGTTTTCTTAGGACTTTCTTGTTGAGTTGCTTTGTCTGATGTTTGTCAGCTGCTTTTGCCATCTGCAAATGGGATGAAGAACCAAACATACTGCTTGCTCCCCTCTCACCCCAGCTTAGGGGAATTAGACTCAGTTCTCATTTGTAAACATTATTAAACCTACAGTCTTGTTAATTCTCTTGTTTAATATTATGGTTTCACTTGTCTTAAAATTGCTTGTAAAACACTAATTGAATAAAACGATCTGAGGGAATGTGTCTTGGGAATTTTTGCCTAGTAAGGGGCCAGTAGTGTTCAGAGTCCTTCCCTGTGACTTCAGCCCATGGCATTGTTTTTTTTTCTGTATGGTTCTGTATGGTCCAGAGACTCTCAGCCATGGGGCAGAGCGGTTCCTTGCTCTCCCTGTGCCCAGCCGTTCATGAGGCAGTCGGGAGGCATGGTGGGTTCCAGCCTTGGCCCACCACCCCGGCAGAACCTCACAACAAGCCAGACGACCCCCCACTCCACTCCATGGGCGCCGCCATTTTCCACATTGGACTTCCCTCTCTTCAGAACTCCACCCAGCCGACCAGCCCATCACAGCCCGGATCATCGACACCCACCCCTGGAGCAGTTACTTCCTCAATCCGGCCCAGGTATGCTGGTCCAGAGACTCTCAGCCATGGGGCAGAGCGGTTCCTTGCTCTCCCTGTGCCCAGCCGTTCATGAGGCAGTCGGGAGGCATGGTGGGTTCCAGCCTTGGCCCACCACCCCGGCAGAACCTCACAACAAGCCAGACGACCCCCCCACTCCACTCCATGGGCGCCGCCATTTTCCACATTGGACTTCCCTCTCTTCAGAACTCCACCCAGCCGACCAGCCCATCACAGCCCGGATCATCGACACCCACCCTGGAGCAGTTACTTCCTCAATCCGGCCCAGGTATGCTGGTCCAGAGACTCTCAGCCATGGGGCAGAGCGGTTCCTTGCTCTCCCTGTGCCCAGCCGCTCATGAGGCAGTCGGGAGGCATGGTGGGTTCCAGCCTTGGCCCACCACCCCGGCAGAACCTCACAACAAGCCAGACGACCCCCCACCCCACTCCATGGGCGCCGCCATTTTCCACATTGGACTTCCCTCTCTTCAGAACTCCACCCAGCCGACCAGCCCATCACAGCCCGGATCATCGACACCCACCCTGGAGCAGTTACTTCCTCAATCCGGCCCAGGTATGCTGGTCCAGAGACTCTCAGCCATGGGGCAGAGCGGTTCCTTGCTCTCCCTGTGCCCAGCCGCTCATGAGGCAGTCGGGAGGCATGGTGGGTTCCAGCCTTGGCCCACCACCCCGGCAGAACCTCACAACAAGCCAGACGACCCCCACCCACTCCATGGGCGCCGCCATTTTCCACATTGGACTTCCCTCTCTTCAGAACTCCACCCAGCCGACCAGCCCATCACAGCCCGGATCATCGACACCCACCCTGGAGCAGTTACTTCCTCAATCCGGCCCAGGTATGCTGGTCCAGAGACTCTCAGCCATGGGGCAGAGCGGTTCCTTGCTCTCCCTGTGCCCAGCCGTTCATGAGGCAGTCGGGAGGCATGGTGGGTTCCAGCCTTGGCCCACCACCCCGGCAGAACCTCACAACAAGCCAGACGACCCCCACCCACTCCATGGGCGCCGCCATTTTCCACATTGGACTTCCCTCTCTTCAGAACTCCACCCAGCCGACCAGCCCATCACAGCCCGGATCATCGACACCCCACCCTGGAGCAGTTACTTCCTCAATCCGGCCCAGGTATGCTGGTCCAGAGACTCTCAGCCATGGGGCAGAGCGGTTCCTTGCTCTCCCTGTGCCCAGCCGTTCATGAGGCAGTCGGAGGCATGGTGGGTTCCAGCCTTGGCCCACCACCCCGGCAGAACCTCACAACAAGCCAGACGACCCCCCACCCCACTCCATGGGCGCCGCCATTTTCCACATTGGACTTCCCTCTCTTCAGAACTCCACCCAGCCGACCAGCCCATCACAGCCCGGATCATCGACACCCACCCTGGAGCAGTTACTTCCTCAATCCGGCCCAGGTATGCTGGTCCAGAGACTCTCAGCCATGGGGCAGAGCGGTTCCTTGCTCTCCCTGTGCCCAGCCGTTCATGAGGCAGTCGGGAGGCATGGTGGGTTCCAGCCTTGGCCCACCACCCCGGCAGAACCTCACAACAAGCCAGGCGACCCCCACTCCACTCCATGGGCGCCGCCATTTTCCACATTGGACTTCCCTCTCTTCAGAACTCCACCCAGCCGACCAGCCCATCACAGCCCGGATCATCGACACCCACCCTGGAGCAGTTACTTCCTCAATCCGGCCCAGGTATGCTGGTCCAGAGACTCTCAGCCATGGGGCAGAGCGGTTCCTTGCTCTCCCTGTGCCCAGCCGTTCATGAGGCAGTCGGGAGGCATGGTGGGTTCCAGCCTTGGCCCACCACCCCGGCAGAACCTCACAACAAGCCAGACGACCCCCCACCCCACTCCATGGGCGCCGCCATTTTCCACATTGGACTTCCCTCTCTTCAGAACTCCACCCAGCCGACCAGCCCATCACAGCCCGGATCATCGACACCCACCCTGGAGCAGTTACTTCCTCAATCCGGCCCAGGTATGCTGGTCCAGAGACTCTCAGCCATGGGGCAGAGCGGTTCCTTGCTCTCCCTGTGCCCAGCCGTTCATGAGGCAGTCGGGAGGCATGGTGGGTTCCAGCCTTGGCCCACCACCCCCGGCAGAACCTCACAACAAGCCAGACGACCCCCCACCCACTCCATGGGCGCCGCCATTTTCCACATTGGACTTCCCTCTCTTCAGAACTCCACCCAGCCGACCAGCCCATCACAGCCCGGATCATCGACACCCACCCTGGAGCAGTTACTTCCCTCAATCCGGCCCAGGTATGCTGGTCCAGAGACTCTCAGCCATGGGGCAGAGCGGTTCCTTGCTCTCCCTGTGCCCAGCCGTTCATGAGGCAGTCGGGAGGCATGGTGGGTTCCAGCCTTGGCCCACCACCCCGGCAGAACCTCACAACAAGCCAGACGACCCCCCCACTCCACTCCATGGGCGCCGCCATTTTCCACATTGGACTTCCCTCTCTTCAGAACTCCACCCAGCCGACCAGCCCATCACAGCCCGGATCATCGACACCCACCCTGGAGCAGTTACTTCCTCAATCCGGCCCAGGTATGCTGGTCCAGAGACTCTCAGCCATGGGGCAGAGCGGTTCCCTTGCTCTCCCTGTGCCCAGCCGTTCATGAGGCAGTCGGGAGGCATGGTGGGTTCCAGCCTTGGCCCACCACCCCGGCAGAACCTCACAACAAGCCAGACGACCCCCCACCCACTCCATGGGCGCCGCCATTTTCCACATTAGGCTTCCCTCTCTTCAGAACTCCACCCAGCCGACCAGCCCATCACAGCCCGGATCATCGACACCCACCCTGGAGCAGTTACTTCCTCAATCCGGCCCAGGTATGCTGGTCCAGAGACTCTCAGCCATGGGGCAGAGCGGTTCCTTGCTCCTCCCTGTGCCCAGCCGTTCATGAGGCAGTCGGGAGGCATGGTGGGTTCCAGCCTTGGCCCACCACCCCGGCAGAACCTCACAACAAGCCAGACGACCCCCACCCCACTCCATGGGCGCCGCCATTTTCCACATTGGACTTCCCTCTCTTCAGAACTCCACCCAGCCGACCAGCCCATCACAGCCCGGATCATCGACACCCACCCTGGAGCAGTTACTTCCTCAATCCGGCCCAGGTATGCTGGTCCAGAGACTCTCAGCCATGGGGCAGAGCGGTTCCTTGCTCTCCCTGTGCCCAGCCGTTCATGAGGCAGTCGGGAGGCATGGTGGGTTCCAGCCTTGGCCCACCACCCCGGCAGAACCTCACAACAAGCCAGACGACCCCCCCACCCACTCCATGGGCGCCGCCATTTTCCACATTGGACTTCCCTCTCTTCAGAACTCCACCCAGCCGACCAGCCCATCACAGCCCGGATCATCGACACCCACCCTGGAGCAGTTACTTCCTCAATCCGGCCCAGGTATGCTGGTCCAGAGACTCTCAGCCATGGGGCAGAGCGGTTCCTTGCTCTCCCTGTGCCCAGCCGTTCATGAGGCAGTCGGGAGGCATGGTGGGTTCCAGCCTTGGCCCACCACCCCGGCAGAACCTCACAACAAGCCAGACGACCCCCCACCCCACTCCATGGGCGCCGCCATTTTCCACATTGGACTTCCCTCTCTTCAGAACTCCACCCAGCCGACCAGCCCATCACAGCCCGGATCATCGACACCCACCCTGGAGCAGTTACTTCCTCAATCCGGCCCAGGTATGCTGGTCCAGAGACTCTCAGCCATGGGGCAGAGCGGTTCCTTGCTCTCCCCTGTGCCCAGCCGTTCATGAGGCAGTCGGGAGGCATGGTGGGTTCCAGCCTTGGCCCACCACCCCGGCAGAACCTCACAACAAGCCAGACGACCCCCCCACCCACTCCATGGGCGCCGCCATTTTCCACATTGGACTTCCCTCTCTTCAGAACTCCACCCAGCCGACCAGCCCATCACAGCCCGGATCATCGACACCCACCCTGGAGCAGTTACTTCCTCAATCCGGCCCAGGTATGCTGGTCCAGAGACTCTCAGCCATGGGGCAGAGCGGTTCCTTGCTCTCCCTGTGCCCAGCCGTTCATGAGGCAGTCGGGAGGCATGGTGGGTTCCAGCCTTGGCCCACCACCCCGGCAGAACCTCACAACAAGCCAGACGACCCCCCACCCACTCCATGGGCGCCGCCATTTTCCACATTGGACTTCCCTCTCTTCAGAACTCCACCCAGCCGACCAGCCCATCACAGCCCGGATCATCGACACCCACCCTGGAGCAGTTACTTCCTCAATCCGGCCCAGGTATGCTGGTCCAGAGACTCTCAGCCATGGGGCAGAGCGGTTCCTTGCTCTCCCTGTGCCCAGCCGTTCATGAGGCAGTCGGGAGGCATGGTGGGTTCCAGCCTTGGCCCACCACCCCGGCAGAACCTCACAACAAGCCAGACGACCCCCACCCCACTCCATGGGCGCCCGCCATTTTCCACATTGGACTTCCCTCTCTTCAGAACTCCACCCAGCCGACCAGCCCATCACAGCCCGGATCATCGACACCCACCCTGGAGCAGTTACTTCCTCAATCCGGCCCAGGTATGCTGGTCCAGAGACTCTCAGCCATGGGGCAGAGCGGTTCCTTGCTCTCCCTGTGCCCAGCCGTTCATGAGGCAGTCGGGAGGCATGGTGGGTTCCAGCCTTGGCCCACCACCCCGGCAGAACCTCACAACAAGCCAGACGACCCCCCCCCACCCACTCCATGGGCGCCGCCATTTTCCACATTGGACTTCCCTCTCTTCAGAACTCCACCCAGCCGACCAGCCCATCACAGCCCGGATCATCGACACCCACCCTGGAGCAGTTACTTCCTCAATCCGGCCCAGGTATGCTGGTCCAGAGACTCTCAGCCATGGGGCAGAGCGGTTCCTTGCTCTCCCTGTGCCCAGCCGTTCATGAGGCAGTCGGGAGGCATGGTGGGTTCCAGCCTTGGCCCACCACCCCGGCAGAACCTCACAACAAGCCAGACGACCCCCCACCCACTCCATGGGCGCCGCCATTTTCCACATTGGACTTCCCTCTCTTCAGAACTCCACCCAGCCGACCAGCCCATCACAGCCCGGATCATCGGACACCCACCCTGGAGCAGTTACTTCCCTCAATCCGGCCCAGGTATGCTGGTCCAGAGACTCTCAGCCATGGGGCAGAGCGGTTCCTTGCTCTCCCTGTGCCCAGCCGTTCATGAGGCAGTCGGGAGGCATGGTGGGTTCCAGCCTTGGCCCACCACCCCGGCAGAACCTCACAACAAGCCAGACGACCCCCCCACCCACTCCATGGGCGCCGCCATTTTCCACATTGGACTTCCCTCTCTTCAGAACTCCACCCAGCCGACCAGCCCATCACAGCCCGGATCATCGACACCCACCCTGGAGCAGTTACTTCCTCAATCCGGCCCAGGTATGCTGGTCCAGAGACTCTCAGCCATGGGGCAGAGCGGTTCCTTGCTCTCCCTGTGCCCAGCCGTTCATGAGGCAGTCGGGAGGCATGGTGGGTTCCAGCCTTGGCCCACCACCCCCGGCAGAACCTCACAACAAGCCAGGCGACCCCCACCCACTCCATGGGCGCCCGCCATTTTCCACATTGGACTTCCCTCTCTTCAGAACTCCACCCAGCCGACCAGCCCATCACAGCCCGGATCATCGACACCCACCCTGGAGCAGTTACTTCCTCAATCCGGCCCAGGTATGCTGGTCCAGAGACTCTCAGCCATGGGGCAGAGCGGTTCCTTGCTCTCCCTGTGCCCAGCCGTTCATGAGGCAGTCGGGAGGCATGGTGGGTTCCAGCCTTGGCCCACCACCCCGGCAGAACCTCACAACAAGCCAGACGACCCCCCACCCACTCCATGGGCGCCGCCATTTTCCACATTGGACTTCCCTCTCTTCAGAACTCCACCCAGCCGACCAGCCCATCACAGCCCGGATCATCGACACCCACCCTGGAGCAGTTACTTCCTCAATCCGGCCCAGGTATGCTGGTCCAGAGACTCTCAGCCATGGGGCAGAGCGGTTCCTTGCTCTCCCTGTGCCCAGCCGTTCATGAGGCAGTCGGGAGGCATGGTGGGTTCCAGCCTTGGCCCACCACCCCGGCAGAACCTCACAACAAGCCAGAGCGACCCCCCACCCACTCCATGGGCGCCGCCATTTTCCACATTGGACTTCCCTCTCTTCAGAACTCCACCCAGCCGACCAGCCCATCACAGCCCGGATCATCGACACCCACCCTGGAGCAGTTACTTCCTCAATCCGGCCCAGGTATGCTGGTCCAGAGACTCTCAGCCATGGGGCAGAGCGGTTCCTTTGCTCTCCCTGTGCCCAGCCGTTCATGAGGCAGTCGGGAGGCATGGTGGGTTCCAGCCTTGGCCCACCACCCCGGCAGAACCTCACAACAAGCCAGACGACCCCCCCCACCCACTCCATGGGCGCCGCCATTTTCCACATTGGACTTCCCTCTCTTCAGAACTCCACCCAGCCGAATCCAGCCCATCACAGCCCGGCTCGCGGCCGCTGCGCGCCGCGCCGGTTCATCAATAAAGGCTTTATTTGGAGGTGTTTATAGAGTATGCCTCCAGCACGGCAAGCCTAGCAAGCTGCTCGTGTTGTATTTGATATGCCAAATGCCAGTAACAATTATATTAGATCATTCTCATGACCTAATATAATGGTTGAGGCTCTTTTATGTTCCTGTACCAAGCCGATGCCCTTGGCTCTACAGCATGTGACAGGACATATTGAGATATTACTGGTGCCCGCTCTAGGAAATAGATGATTAACGGGAAGATCGTGATCGTGATCGTGATGGTTCACACCTGAGGATGCTCAGGACTTACTCCGGGGGTGCTCAGGGGACCATATTAGATGCCAGGGATCATACCTGGGTCAGCCATGTGCAAGCTAAACACCCTCCCCACTGTGGTTTCGCTCCCCTACCCTTGGCATTGTTTGACAGGACAACAGAGGAAGGCACTGGGATGGAGTTGTTCAAATCTTTGAATAACAGATTCATATTATGTTTATATTATTTGTGGGGGCTGTGGGTAACGGCACTTCCCAGTAGTGCATGGGTGATGTACAGTGAAATCTGGTCTTTGCTGCAGAGCATGCTCTCCAGCACTTTTGATGTTGCATTTGAACCTTAATCCCTTGGTTCATGGGGCTGTCTGCTAATGGAGGCCAGCATGAGGGACTTTACTCTTTTGGGGGCCCCCTTAGACACTCCCTTGTGCTCAGGGATGTCAGATGTGTATTGTTGAAAGGAGCTGGACCGTGTGGGGTGTGAACCTGGATCAGGTAAGTATCAGGTCAGCAGAGTCAGTCCTACCCCGACCCTGATAAGTTGGTCACCTAGTCTCCCCTCTCTCTATGGCAGTGAGGGCAAGCCAGGAGCAAGCCAAGAGGAGTGGGGAGTATGGGTTTTTCAGAGGGCTGCAGTGACCATTCTCATGGACCAGGGTTGTGGGGTGTGACTCCTGCCTGCCTTCCTCTCAGGGATAGCCTGGCAGTGCCCAGTGTGAGCTTCCCACATAAAGTTAGATTTTGTAATACTACACTTGATCTCAGTCAAAAAGGCTGAGAAGCAATAGTTAAATTTTATAATAAAAATATAATTAGAGGAAGAGAACACTGATGGCTTGCTTAGCAATACTGATTTGCTTCTGAGGCATTATCTATCCTTATGTATATGAAGAGAGAGAGAGAAAGAGAAAAAAAACTTAGAGGGAAACTGGGAATACTTAGTACAGTTAAGAGGCATGAACATTTGGTTATTTAATGCACGTGCTTCTTTTTTAAATTTAAGAATTTGCCAGATAGCCTCTGTGGGACAACAATGATTTGCACTGGCTGTTTGAAGGAGGGATGTCAGTGCTTGAATATGAGTATCTGTCACCTTTCTTCACTTGATCACTTGATCACTTGACATCCCTGTTATTCATCAATTTGCTCGAACGGGCGCCAGTAATGTTCCATTTGACCCTATCATGTGCCAGTGTAGCCCAATGGCATCTGCTTGATCCAGGAATACAGAGAGCCTCAAACTGTTCATTTAGAGTCTTGACAAAGAAGTCTGACAATCTATCTATCCATATATCCAACTATCTACTTCCCATCTGTTGTTTCTTACAGTATTTACTGAAGTTTTGTTCTTTCTAGATACTGAGGGAAATGCAAGCTATAATAGAGAAAAGAACCAACTATAGAATACATGCAGAGAGGAGGTGAAAAAACGGAACATCTTTAGTAGGGTCCCCAATTTGCAAGCAAAAAGTACAGCCCCATTTTATTTTTTATGGGGCACACCCAGAAGTGCTCAGGGCTTACTCCAGGCTGTGTGCTCAGGGATCACTCCTGCCAGGGCTAAGGAATCATAGTATTGAACCTTGGTCAGCCATGTGAGAGGTAAGCACCCTACCTGATGAACTATTGCTCTGGCTCCTATAGCCCCATTTTTCCATAGAGACATACTTTTTGGATTCATCCACCAATTTGGTTTCATAGAACTTTATTAAACTATCAAAATATTTTTCTTTGTTCTGTCTACCTGGACTAGAAATTTCCAGGTTTCTCTTTGCCTGAAGCTCATACTGTCTTGTGTTTTGTTAGATACAGAAACTCTCCCAGATTTGTTGTATTTGCTGTAACACCAAATACTTATCTGAAAAAATACTACTATTCATCAATTGTTCCAGTCAGATTGCATCCAAGAAATTATTTCTACCATAAGTGAACAATTTTCTTTCCAAGTTGTAGGAGTAGATATTGCATAGGAATTATATATAGGGCCTATAGATTCTTTTCATTCAGAAACATTGAAATATTGACACTGTCATTGGAGGCAAATATATAAAATACAGTCTGCTTCATAAAGTTCAGTAGGATTTGCTCCAAACAATTTTTGAACTCTCATCTTTTTCTAAGCAGATTGACTCAACAGTTATAGATGATGGCTTTCATGACATTCCTGAAGAATTACTTCCTAGTTCTTAGATTTGCTTAATGAATATTTCGTAAGAGTAAATTTAATACCATGTCAGAGGAAGTAATGGAAAAGAATAATATATACACATATACAAACATATACTGCACTTTCTAGTAAATCTGTTATCTTAGTTATACATATTCATTTTGAGAAGTTAGTACATTTACTCTTGACCAGAACATCAACCTACTGGGTTATCTGATTTGGCCACAGACGATGGCTTAGCGTCTTCTTCTCTGGTGCAGAATTTACTTTACACCAAGACGAGAAAGGTTTTTCTTTGCACTGGCTGACATTGTCTATGAATGAATCGTGCACAGTTTCATTCTTGGAAGATTGCAACTCATGACAACTCTGTAATGAGAGATTCTTTTCTGCCTTTCATCTCCTATAAATAATGATCACAACTGTAGTGTATTACTTAAGAAGATGCCAGCTGTTGAAAGAAAAAACTTCAGCCGTCCCTTGACATAAGAGAAATGTATTTTTCATTCACAGAGCTGTTCATTAGCAGGCTGTTTAACTCTTGGCCATCACTTGATGCCTGGATGCCTTGCATCTGAGCTTTCTTTATTTATCTTCTGTTGCTAGCTTCAAAGGCCACACAGAAAGGTTCAGGGATCATGAATTTTAAGGGATAAACTTGAAAGTGCTATGTATGGCTTCTTTATTAGACGAAAATTATTTGGTTGTATCTGCATTTAAGACATCTGATAAATACAATCTAGTACGTACCTTGGAGGAAGAAATGGTCAATTAGCAGTTTCTTTTAGACAAGGTGGCATGTCTTTCCATTCTAAGCCCCTAAACACATGGATAAATTATAAACACTTCAGCTTTTTGCAAAAGAACCTAAATTTAGATCTGGATTCCTGACTCAACTGGATTGTTCTCCCATACGCTAAAAAGTGTATGATTGCATGCTAAAGGTTAAAGCTTGTTACCTGCTGGAAAGTTGCATGAGAGGCAATCAGAACTATTTTGGAAGTCGGTTTCCAGGAAATAGAAATTGGCTGAAAGAGGCTTTCAAGCCATTGGGTTAATAGGCTTCTTTCTTCATCTCAGAACAGTGCTTGAGAAACAATTCTTCCCAACTTGGATCAAAATGGATCAAAAATGTAGTTCTTTGTTAATCGATATCCAGTCAGAACATCTTTTTTGCAATCGTTTCTTTTTAGCTTATTGCATCACTAATTTTTCAAAAATTTATCACATTGCCCTCTGAGACCCTTATAAATTTTAGTGTATTGTGGGTTTTTTATCTAGTATTATCAGTTTGTCTCTCTTTATTGTAAATATGGTTGCTTAGTTCTGTGCATTATGTCTATGGGAAAAATATGGGAAAAATAACAGTATACCTTAGGGAACAAAAAGAAGCTAACAGTAAGTTTTTCAAAGGCCCTGAAGTAAATACAAATGCATTTTAAAGTTGGAAGATGTTAAATGAGGGGAATTGCTTTATAGGCCATTGGCCAGAGCTTTCCAATTTGATTAATATCTCACATTATTACTGTGGAACAAATCATTACATATAGGCCTGATATAATGGAATTGCACTTTGTAGAAGAATAACCATGTAATTCCCACGTTCAACAAAAATTTTTATGAAACCTGAATCATTGTGTAATGTCTGATGTCAAAGAGTTTTGGTACACTTTTTGCTTATTAGTACTTGTGTTTTATGTTTGCCCTTCTCAGTATGTATCAAAATGATTCCTCTGTGGCATACAGTAAAATCAAAATAGTATCTACAGAGATATTGGAGTTGTTTCGAATAAAACCTCAGAAAGTTTTAGATTAAATATTTTCAGTATCCCCACTTAGGTTCCTGAACTCTAGGAAGATATAAATAAGAAATAGATATAAAATTATATTAGAAATAGAAATGTATTTTTGTCATGTGTACCATTTACCTAATAGCACTTTTTTTTTTTAAGGTTCAACAAGACATTTTATTACATAAAAATAAGTTTATTACATTACCTAAATTATGTTTTGTGTGGTTTAGTATGAATTACATAAGAGAGAGAACGGGGTGAGAGAGATAGTACAGGAGTTAAGGAATATGCTCTGGCAGCCAACCGTGGTTCCGTCTTCAGCACTGCATATGGTTCCCAAAGCATTGCCTGAAGAACAGAGACAGCAGTAATGCCTGAACATTGCTGAGTGTGTCCCCAAACACCTCCCAAATAAAAAAAAATTAATTAAAAGAGATAGAGCAGGCTTGGGGATGGGTGGAAAACCAGGGTCTTTGGTGGTGGTAAGGGCACATTGGTGGTGGGACTGGTGTTGAAATATTGAACACCAAAAACAACTGTATTGTGAACAACTTTGTAAAATCACAGTGTTTAGATCAAGTTAAAATATAGAGCAAACTTAAGAGTTTTGTGATTGTTTTCTTCCCAATGCCTGGTAAAAAACATAGCTATTTCTTCAGATAATGGGGGCCAATAAAAAAGGTAGGTAAACTATTACCATAGCCATTTTCTTACTGGTAATATTTACTTAGAGTAAGCAAGAAATATCAGAATATCTCCTGCTAAAAAATAGTCGAAGTTCTCTGGTTGGAAAGATCTTGAGGCATATGCATGGGAGTTAATATAAATCTTTGACTAAAGGTAAATCTTGGAATTCAGACTTTACAAATTTTTCTGATGAAATACCTATGTAGAACGCCCATCAGAGTGAGGCAAACAGTATAAAGAGAGAAAAGGAAATATAAAATAAAGGCAATATGTATATACTATCTCTTTGAATAATTCACTTTCCTAGATATGGGGCACATTGCTGCTGCCATGCTGGATTTGATTTTAACTGATGCCTAAGTAATGGTAGCCAATACACAGGGAATGAAGAACCTGAGGAATAAGGCAATTGAACATTGTACCTGATGATGCATCATCATGGTTAGTCAAGGAAGATTTCTAAAATGTAAACAGAAAAAGCATAGGCCACTCAAACAGCGCTTAAAAGGGACATGCACTAGAGGGATATAGAAATTCTGAAAATGGATATAGTTTGGCGATTGAGGCATGTTCTCCTTAAGAAATGTGGGGTCGTGGTGATAAGGTATTTTTTTACAAGAAACTAATATGACTAATCTTAAAGTTTGCTGTTTAGTTTACATTTAAAACTATGTTCATAAACACATTTTTTTATTTTAAAAGTCAGACTTTCATAAAATATTTGGTACAAAGAACCTTTTTTCAGAGGTAGGTACAAACTGCCATATGATGCACTATCTTTGCGTGAACACTCACTAGGTTGACACATTATTTTACAAGGATGAGCGGACGTTGCCACATCATAAATCATTGGGCACATAGGTTAGAAGACTAATAGTGAGCTTTTTTTGTATTTAGGGAAATGTTTAGTATGTAGCCATCTGGTAATATCATTGAATCTTTTTCACTGCCTAGAAGTGAACAGGCACAGCACAAAGAATTTTTTTTATTTCATAATTTCAAAATAATTCCAGCTTTTGTTTAAATAAACTACATCTCTGGAAACCTTCAGGATCTGCCTATATATATGGGGTTCTGGGGGATCAAACTGTGGCTTATCGGTGCAGGCATGCATATTAATCACTGAATTATCTCTTTTTTTACCTGAATGAATTATAATTCATTATTTTTTTTTAATTTTGAAAAATTATAGTAGTAGCAGAAAAGCTTAGCCCCCAATTCTTGAATCATTGTCTGCCCAGAAAAAGCTGCAGTGGAATGCTTCAAGGTCTGTCTTCAGCCATGCACTTACCCAACATGTCTGTCAGATTTTCTTAGATATGTACTGGAAATGGTTGAATTCTCGGACAAAATAGTTGCTGACAAAATGAAGAATAAAAAATTTGGGAGGGGACTTTTGGTTACCTGGCGATGCTCAGGTGATATTTCTGACTATGTACTCAGGAGTCACTACTGCTGTGTTTAGGGGATGATATGGAATTTCGGGGATCGAGATCCCACTTGACTTCATGAAAGGCCAAATGCCCTACCTCACAATATATCCTCTACCCCTTTTTTTTGCACAAAGATTCTAACCAGATATAATGATGGATCAAAATCAGCAAAATAAAATATAAAATGACATTAAAGTCAGCTGATATTTTTTTTTTCTGAAGGAGTACAAAAGCATTTTAACAGAGATTTCATGAATGGTCTTGCAACAAATATTTATCCATAGCAAAATATAAATGAAAGTGAATTTCACTTATGAAAAATTGATTTAAAATGGACCACATGGCAAAGTATAAAATGAAAATCTGTAAATTTTCTAGAAGAAAATATCGTGGCCTTAGGAGTGGAGTAAATTTACAGGAACAACATCAGGCATTATCCATGAAAGGGAAAATTAGTAAGTTTGAATTTATTGAACTTTTTTTGTGTGCTAGGACACTATTCAAGAAAAGTGAAAGAAGTCACCAACTTTGAGAAACATTTGCAGATGATATCAGATCAAGATCATGCATTTAGTACGAATTGCGAACTCAATGGTAGCAAAGCCAGGAGGCCCTAAGTTAAAAACAGGTTAAACAATCTAAACAGATGCTCCATTAAATATAAAAATGAGAATACAGCAAAAGCATCTGAAATATTCAGCTTTAAATTAAACCTACAATGAAACAAACCTGTTTAAAATGGCAAACTCCCAGGGCCATAACAATATCATTTCTAGTAAAAATGTGGAGAAGCCACTTCTGAACAGTGTTAATGAACTCTAATTTCTACTGATAGGAATGCAAAATGATACTGTCATTGTTTGGCAGTTTCTTACAAAGAAACATGGTCTTGCCATGGGATCAGTAATTGTGTTTCTGAGGTTTGTTTCCCACTCTTTGAAACTCATTTATTCATAGACAGTGACATCTGACGAAGCTATAATACTTATTATAGCTTTTTGCCTAATAAAAACTAGAAGAAACCAAAATGTCCTTCAATATGGGAAAGTGCAAAAACTATGGCACAAAAGTAGCATACTCTTCAGTGACAGAAAGGAAAAGAACTATCAAACCATAGTAATGAAAAGCTGAGGGCTGGAGCAATAGCCCAGCGGGTAGGGTGTTTGCCTGCAGCGGCTGGCCTGTGCGACCAGGGTTCTATCCCAGCATCCCATATACAGGTCCCTAATTTCGCCAGGAAGTAATTCCTGAGTGCAGAGCCAGGAGTAACCTAAAGTGTCACGGGTGTGACCCAAAAACAAAATAAATAAATAAAATAAAGAAAAGCTGAATGCTAAATGTATATTTTAAATGAAAAAGCCTATCTGAAAAGTTATTTTATGATTCTAGAGATGAAATAATTATATTATTAGGATAGATTTTATACATTTTGCTGCCTTCCCATTTAATATATTTTTAATTGGATCACTGTGTGATAGATCATTTGCAAAGTTTTCATGATTTGGCTTCAGTCATGCAGTATTTACAACACCTATCCTTATGCCAGTGCACATTTCCCAACACCAGTGTGTCCCATTTTTCTCCAACAACCCCAGCCTGCCTCTATGGCAACCACTTTCCCTTCTCTCTCTCTCTCTTACTCCTCTTTCCTTTATGTATCCCATTTGTGGTTTGCAGTACAGACACTGAAGGGTTATCATGTATCCCTTTACCTATCTTAAATTTTGTTTCTAGTCTAGCATTACTATTTCCAACTATTATTGTCAAGCTGGTCCCTTCTCTATCTTACCTACCTCTACCTACTCCACCCCACCCCACACACACATATGGTAGATGCCAGCCACTGACACTTTCTCCTACCACTGTTTTTCCATAGTCTTGGATATTATTTTCATATGTTTTTATATCTCAAAAATAAGTGCAATCATTCTATATCTGGCCTCCCTTCAGAAACTCTCACATTTCACTCAAGCATGATGCTCTCAGTGTTCATCCATTTGTAGAGTAAATTTCATACTTCATTTTTTCTAACAGCTGCACAGTATTCCATTGTGTAGATGTACTGTAGTTTCTTTATCCAGTTGTCTGTTCTTGGACATTCAGGTTGTTTCAGGATTCTGGTTATTGTGGATAGTGCTTCAGTGGACACAGGAGTACAAATGGTGTGTCTGCTGTGTGTTTTGGGTTTCCAGGGAATATTTACAGAAATGGTATTGTTTCTGCTTATTGAGAGATCAATTTCTACCTTTTGAGGCATTTTTCATATTGTTTTACAAAGGCTGGAACAGTCAGCATTCGCACAAGCAATGTGTAAAATTTACTTCTTTCCCCTAAATACATGCCAACACTGGTTTGTTCTTGTTCTTTTGGATATTTTCAAGTCTCTGTGGTTGAGATGATATATCTATAGTTTTGATTTGCATCTCCCTCATGATTAGTGATGAAATGTTTTCATTTGCCTTTGGCCATTTAAATGTCTTATTTGAAGAAGTTTCTGTTCATTTCTTCGCCCTTTTTGATGGCGTTGTATTTCTTCTTGTAAAGTTCTACCAGTGCTTATATGTCTTGGTTAGTAACCCCTTTTCAGATGAATATTGGGTAAAATATTATTTCCCAATCTGTGAACTGTCTTTGTGTCTTGGTAACCATTTCTTTTTTGAGGTACAGGAGCTTTTGGCTTTTTGTAGTCCCATTTGTTTATCTTTGCTTCCACTTGCTCAGTCAGTGATATGTCATCTTTGAAGATTCCTTTAGCACAATGTCATGGAGGTTTGCCTACATTTTCTTTCATGTATATTGTAGTTTCAGATGATATTGAAGTCTTTAAACAATTTTTGGTCTGACTGTTGTGCATGGAGTTAGGTAAAGTTCTGAGTTCATATTTTTTCCATGTATTGCGCAGTTTCAAGCACCACTTGTTAGGGAGAGCTTTCCTTGCTCCACTTCTTATTTCTTACTTATGTCAAAAATTAAATGTCGTATATTTGAGGGTATCAGGATATTCAACTCTATTCCATTAGTCTGTGGATCTGTCTTTATTCCAATCCAGTTGTATCACTTGTCTTCCCATTGTTCATCCAATTTGCTCCAGCGAGCACCAGTAACATCTCCATGTGCCCTGTCACATACTATAGTATAGCCCAAAGGGCATCTGCTTGTTCAGGAACATAAGAGCCTCAAACCATTCCTTCGGGTCACAAGAATAGAGGTCTATAATTGTTATTGGTTTTGGCATATCAAATACAACATGGGTAGCTTGCCCAGGCCTCTGCCATGAGAGGTATACTCTGTGTAGAGCTTTCATCTTGTACATTTACTGATGAACATTAGGGAGAGGTGGCTTTTCTTGGGGTGGAGCTGATAGGCTGTGGAGTCGGATGTTGAAAATGGCATATGACCCAAGAAATAAAATGAATAAAGTTGAATAAATAAATAAATATAGGAAGATAGATGATAGATGGGTGGATTAGATAGATAGATAGATGGAATTAGATAGATAGATAGATAGATAGATAGATAGATAGATAGATAGATAGATAGATGAATGTCCAGAACTGAAGTGATAGCACAGTGGGTAGGTTGTTTGCTCTGCATGAAGCTGACTGGGTTGGGTCCCTGGCATCCCTTATAGTCCTAGGGCACCTCAGGAGTGATTCCTGAGTGCAGAGCCAGGAGTAAGCTTATTATTTATTCAATATATGATGTTTTAATGCCGCTTTGAGTACACTTTGAAGTTGGGAAGTGATGCTTCCGTCTTCTTTTCCAGGTTTTAGTTAATTTCTTTGGGATTTGAACCATGTGAATTTCAGGGCTTTTGATTTTTTCTTTGAAATAGGTCCTGAGTATCCTTATATAGACTGCATTAGATCTATATAATGCTTTTTGGGAATATTGCCATTTTGACAATGTTAATTCTCCCAATCCATGAGCAGGAGAGATGTCCCCATTTCTTCATGTCCTCTTTTATTTCTCTTTTATTTGTATTATTCTTTGTATGGAATTTTATTTATGTCCTCATTTAAACTGATTCTGAGGTACTTGATTTTCTTAGGCACCGAGTTTTTAATGGGGTTGTTTTCTTAAAATCACTTCTTGCTTTTCGTTGTTGCATGAGCTGTGGATATTATGTCCAGTTTTGTAATCTGCCATTCTACTAAATATACTAAATAGATCTATTGTTTCTAGGAGTTTTTGATAAATAGGGTTCTGTACATATAGTATCATGTCATCTGCAGACAAGATAAAGCTTGACTTCTTCCCTTTCCTGTCTGAATGCCCTTAATATCTTTTATTCCCCTATCTGCTGTGGAAAGTCACTTGACTTGATCACTTGACTTCCGTAGATCGATTTTTCGCGAGGCACAGTAAAATCTCAATACATCCAAGCATGTGAAGTGGCGAAGGGCATCACGCTCCAGGAACATAAGGCACAAACCATTTCTATTAAGTCCTTAGAATTAGAGTCTATAATTGTTACAATTTATTTGGCATGTCAAAAATATGAGCATGGGTAAGCACCAGGCTCTGCCCATGCGGATGTTTTATATGAAAGAACATAGTGTGCTGTTGCATATATATTGATTCAATAGCATTTATAGTCATATAACTTCTGGAATTGGAATTGGTATTAAACAGAATGGCAAACACTCATTGAGTACCTACCTTGTTACAGGCTTGGGACTACGACTATAAAACAAAGCATGGACCCTGCCTCGCAGGGATCACAGCCCTAGCCGAAACAGACCGCTTTGCGAATACTGCGAAAGTTGCGGGGCGATGGAGGGAGGCTGGATCTTCCGGAGGATGCAGCACATACTTCAGAGAAGAGGCAATGGAGCTGGGCCTTG
>JAJIBD010013517.1:0-26245 GCA_021461705.1 Cryptotis parvus | reverse complement strand
AGTGGAGGGAGGCAACTTACACCCTGGAATCAGACAGGCCTCAGAAAGGTTCTTCCCTGCCTTCCCGAATCAGGAACCCCAGAGCAGCAGGAATGGGGGTTCTCCACCCACCCAGCTCTAGTCCGTCCGCTCCTCTCCCCTGGGCTATCCCCATGTGCTTCTGCATAGACCTGTAGCAGGTCACTGGCTGGGCTTGGTGCCACCTGGCTGGCCAGGCTATTCGGAAGTTTTCTTCCCACTGTGTTTACTTAGCGCTATGTAGGGATCACTCCTGGCAGGTCTCGGGGGACCGTGTGGCATTGAACCCCGTCAGTCCTGTGTAAGGCCAGTGCTCTTCATGTCCTCCTACCACTTGGACCCGATGTATCAGACCCCAGTGGAAAATCTGGCCAGGACTCGACTTAGAGCTAGGATCCTTGCTCTCTGACAGATGGTCTGCACTGTGGGAGCGGGGTTAGGGCCTCCCAGGAATGGGGGGGGCTCTCGGGGCTGGCGGTTCTGGACCCCCGTGGAGAGCGTTGCTGCCCAGGGCCCCTTGCCAGGCCCTGACAGCCAGTCTCTGAGGCTGACTCGTTTCTGCCCCGCAGGTCCTGGAGCGGCTCTTCCAGCGAGGCTTCAGCGTGGCCGCGCGGCGGTGGCGTGGACTCATCCCAGTTCAGCGAGTACGTGCTGTGCCGTGAGGAGCGGCGGCCACAGCCCACCCCCCACCGCCCTGCGGATAAAGCAGGAGCCCCTGGACTAGGTCCTTCCTCATGTCCACAGACGGTGCCCGCCGAGGGCTGGGCATGAGACTGAGAGTCGGGGCTGGAGGGGCCAGGAAGCCCCAGGACCCAGCGCTCTCCAGGCAGGACGTGAGGTGCTGCAGGCACGTGAGTGAGTGCCTGTCCGAGGACTGTTGACGGGACCTAGAGAGGCGCCGTGGAACTGTCGCTGGTTCCCAGGTCCTTGGGCCCCAGCCTGGTGGAGCACCTCTGAGGCCGTGCGGCCTCCACCAGGGCAGGGCGCTGCGTCCTTCCGCCACGTGGGCAGGCGCCGGAGATGGCTTATTTTTCTACAGTATTTAAGACAGAAGCAACCGTCGCGGCACAAGGCCGAGAGGGCCGGCAAGGACCCCGCTTCTTTATCTGGTGCTCAGTTCTCAGCTGGACCCGCGGCTCTTGGGGTTGAGAGTTGGGGCCCTGCGCTATGGACAGACTTGGATGGCAGCGCGGTAGGTGGCAGTGGGACAGGGACTTCTGGAACCATCTGAGAACTTGACTGCGGCTGCCCCAGGCCGTGTCTGACCTCACACCTGCACGTGTCCAGCCCTACTTGTGTGCAGGATTCCTGGGCTTTCCCACAGCCGCAGGGCCACACCAATCCTTACCTCAGGCATGGGCCCCCAGTGAAGGGGTGAAGGGGCCAGGCCATCAGCAGTGCCCTCTGGGTCCCCAGCTCAGGAAGTGTCCGTCCCCAGCTCCATTTTTTCCATACTAATATGCACACTGAATTTTAATGAACTCTTCTTATACTAGCCTGCCCATGAGACCCGTTCACAGGCAGACCCCGGGCTTCCCGGCTTCCCCCAACCCCTTCCCATGAGGACTGGCCCGAGGGTTTCTGCAGAGCCTGCTGCCTAGCAGATGACAGGCCCAGAGGTGGACACCCCAGTTTTGTCACCCTTCCTGAGGAACCAGGAGAACTGCTCGTGGGGTGGGGCTTCCTGTGGGCCCCGCCCTGTGTCCAATGCCTGTAGACCTGTATATGACTCCTTTAATATTGTAAAGATGCTGATGTACAACTGTCATGTGTGTGTGTGTGAACACATCGGCGTTCCTAGTCCATGCCATAAATGAAGCTACCAGCAAATGACTGAGGCTCCGTCCTGTGCCAACGCTGCAGCCGGCTCCCCGCTTTGGCAGGGTGAAGGGAGGATGGGAGTGGGCTTCCCCCACTTGGTGGAGGAAGAGCAGGCTGCAGAAGTTGGGGGTGGGGTGACCCAGCTTTATGGAGTGCAGTTGGTGTCTCCTCCCTGCTTGTATGGTGCTTTCTGAATTCTGCTCATGGCCCCTCAGGGGAGGGAGGCAGAGAAACAGCCAGGGGCTTTGGGACCCATCTGACGTCAGTGAGGTGCTTTCTGGTTTTTGCCTGAGGTCCTCATCCTCTTTAGGGCCCCACTGAGCAGTTGGCGGGGTCTGGCCAGAGGATATGCACTGTGCAGCCCTCAGCGTGCTCAGAATCCAAAACGAGAACTGAGCGTTGCCACGGGAAGGAGCTTCCCAGCCACCACCCGTGAAGTCTGTCGTTAACGATCCTCTTTGTACGTTTCCTCAAAGCCTTAGGTGCTAACCCCAAACACCCTGTGCCCTGGGAGGACCCCCCAGCCTCAACCAGCCTCGAGCTGGGGGCACCCGAGGGAGCTTGCCTCATCCTGGCAGGGACCCTAGAGCAGCCACCAGCCTGCCGGACAATCTAATTTGCTCCGACCGACTTTGCTGTCTCCTTTGCTTAGCAACGTACCTGCAGTTGGCACGTTGGTCTCTGAGGTTGCATTCTGGTCTCTGAGGTTCGCATGGGGGAGCAGGAGAAAGGGTTGTGTTTGTTAGAACGACGTGAAAACAGCTCAATGCTGTGTAGCGTTCATGGAGTTTTCCGGACTTGTAACCAGTGTTACGGATTGCTGGGGATTCCCTTAAACATTTCAAGCAAACCAGTTTTCTCATTAAACTGTCATGCTAGGGAAAAAAAAAGTAACTACCTTACTTAATGTTACTCTTAATTTATCTCTTTGCTAATTAAAGTCAGGAAGCACAATTTTACATAAACTGCAGAATTTCTAAATTTGTAGAGAAATATCAGGCTCCGTGGTAATGCTGATGTGCGTCATCTCCATACACAAGTACAAAGCGAGCCATTCCCCAAAAGTAGATTTAATGGGGGCCGGAGCGATAGCACAGCAGGGAGAGCGTTGGCCTTGCACCACGGCCGACCGGGTTCAATCCCCGGCATCCCATATGGTCTCCCTAAGCACTGCCAGGAGTAATTCCTGAGTACAGAGCCAGGAGTAACCCCATGAGCATCACCGGTATGATACAAAAGCAAAAAAAAATTTTTTTTAAATAGGCTTTTACTTTGGGGATGGATATAAGTAATCTTTGGGTCAAATGCCGGCAGCCTCAGTGCTCCTGCTCATCACAAATCTCAAAACCGCCTGTTGATGAGAGGCAGCTGATCGGTTATTTCCCATGTCCTGCCAAACCTCCCAATGTCGTAGGTGGCATCTGCCGTGAAACGGACTAGGTCAGATGCCAAGAGGGTCTTTCAAAGCATATTTCGGCAGCTATACTTGATTGTTCCTTAAAATAAAGGATATTTTGCAAAGGACACAGCTCTAGCTCTTGGTTTCTAACCCACTGAGCCTCAAAAAAGATGCTGTGGAGCCACTGGGTCTCATGTTTGGGGACTTGCACTAGCTCCCTAATAGCCCGCCACGGGGTCCGTGTAGAGCATCACCCAAGGTGTATTGGGTTCCTGGCACAGGCCTGCGGGAACCAGGCTGCCTTGGGCTTCCTCACCATTGCCAAGCCCTCAAACCTGGGCTGATGTGGCAGGTGCGCGATGTGCAAACTGAATCAGTAGTGCCTAGGGATAGGGCTGAGAATGAGGACTGATGTCCACTGAGTGCCAACGCGTGGGCCCAGTGAGCTGGGTGGGGAGGGGCCACCCCTTGTACCTGTCTGGGAAGCAGGCCTGCATCACAGGCACCAATGTTCCAAGTTCTGGAACATCAAGGCTGACCTAGGCAGAGCACAAGCCCACGGGATGTGAACGGAGGAACGGGCAGCTCAGAGACTCGGCGCCCACTCAGCCCTGCCTCGGTGCCCGCACACCCTCTACTGGGAATGCTTCCGGTGGCAGGGAGAGGTGCACCTGGGTGTCGCCTCTCCACGCTGAGATGGGGACACCATCTCTTTAGGGACACTGGGTGGCAGCCGATACCCCAGAAATGAACCAATAAGCTAGGTGCCTCGCCTGGCCCCTAGTGAGCTCTCCTAAACATCCCCACAGAGAGTGGGCACATACCTGGTATCGCTGCCCGTGGTGGCCATGTGGCCACATACCTGCCATGCTACTGAGGAGGAAAGAGGTCACATCACTTTGAGAGGGTGACTTGATATGGCTCCCCAGGCTGACCCTAGGGGCGGGGGTCCTGCCTGGCTTACAGGGTCTCTTCTCCCCCAGCACCAATGACTGGCAGCCACTGTGCTTGCCCTGTGCGTGAATGAGCAGCCTTCTCTGAGGCTGAAAGACTGAGCGGAATGTTTGTTGGGGGAGGTGGCATTTTTGGGGACCACACGTGGGTGGAGCTTAGGGGTTGCTCCCACTGGTGCTCCGGGGACCATGTGGGCTAGGCATGAAACCCGTGTCCCCAGCAAAGTCTGCACACCTTTAGCCCGTAGCCATCCCGTTGTTCTAAAAGTCCTGTCCATCTGCCCAAACCACACAAACTGTTATCAAGGCTCTACAAAGTCATGCTCTAGAAAAGAACTCACATTCATTTTCTTTTTTGTTTTTTATTTTTGATTTTTTTTGCTTTTTTTTGGGTCAACACCCGGCAATGCTCAGGAGTTTCTCCTGGCTCTGCACTCAGGAATTACTCCTGGCGGTGCTCCGGGAACCATATGGGATGCTGAGGATCGGATGCCGGGGTTGCCGGGAACGAACCTGGGGCGAACCCAGGCCGGGCCGGCATGGGCCTGCTGCGTGCAAGGCAAACGCCCTACCACTGGGCTATCTCTCCGGGGCCCCAACTCACATTCATTTTCAAATAGCAAACCAGGGGGCCCAAGTGATAGTACAGCAGGGAGGGCGTCTGCCTGCATGTGGCCAACCCTGCTTCTAACCCCAGCATCCCATATGGTACCCGAGAACCACCAGGAGTAATTCCTGAGTGCAGAATCCAGGAGTGACCCCCAAAAAAAAAAAAGCAAAAAAACAAATATATCGGTAACCACAGAGAAAAGGCCCTCAGCCCTAGGCTGCTATCTCAACCGCAGCCTCCCTGAAATTCTTTTTTCTTTCCTTTTTGTTTTGTTTGGTGCTCTGGGCCTATTGCTTTCCAGGCTCTGAGCTCAGGAATGACTCCTAGAGGTGCTTGGGGAGGGGCGTGCGTAGCTGGGGCTGGACCCCTTGCAAGTCGGCTGCATTTAAGGCAGTGTCTTATCTGTTGTTGGCACTCTGTGACCAACCCTTTTTGTGCGTCTGTTTTTGTTCCCTGAAATTCTAAACAGACCCAGGGCAGTAGGCGCGGCAGGGTTCACAAACGGAAGGGCTACGGGTTGGTGACACTAGGATTTGGGTCTTTAATTCCATTTTCCCCAACGGCCACGTGGCCTCGCCTGACAAAGCTCTGCCTTGACCCAGAACCACTTAGGGACAAGAGCTGGGTCGGCCAGACCCGCCTCCAGGGGGCCACCACTCAGGAATTGGGACAGAGTCTCCAAGGGCCGGGGCAGGGTCCGGTCCGCAGACCAGCGCCGCCACCGAGGCTGCCAGCCCTGCCTGCCGGGGACCCCACTGCCAGCCTGCACCCCTCTCCCGGCACAGCTCTGGGTGCGCGCGCGCCTCCCCACCGCCCAGAGGGTCGCGCCACCTGCCACCGGCTCGGGCTTAGCTGGGCCAGGCCGGCGGCCCGATGCTCTTGTCTCGCATGTTGCTGGCGCTTCCTGCTCGGTGTCCTGGAGCCGGTCCAGGGCTCCCGGGAAGCTGCGGTTTGGGGCGCGCCCTGGACCCGGCCCGCGGGGCGGCGGCTCCCGCTCCCGGACGCGGCCCCGCCCTCCTGGACGCGCACACACCCCCATTTCCCGGGGCCTGCAGCGCCCGCCTCGCCCCGCAGCCAAACAGCGGGAAGGCGGGTCGCTACGAGTAGCTACGGTTCTGGAATTCTCGCCCGGTTGCCACACAGGGTACGAGCATAATTGGGGATCTTGCGCAACGCCCGCGAAGCCGGGGGCGGGCTGCGAGGGCCCCTCGGGGTTCTCAGCCCCTGCATCCCTGAACAGGGCGCCTACGGCACAAGCGGGGGGGTGGGCCCATGGGGGCGAGGGAGACCCGAGTCCGCCATTGGACTAGTGGAAGAGAGAGTTGGGTGAAGGGGACCACCCTAACGCCCCCCAACCCCGCTTCACAGCCGCACCCCTGCTTGCCAGGGCCGTCTCCAGGCCGGACCCATAACCAGGTCGTGAAGAAGAGGCAGGCACAGGGGGGCGCGCCTTCCAGCCCTACCCTCCCCGTAGGACCTGGGCCTGGGCAGCTGAGCTGCATTCTGGGTCGGCAAAGCCCCTATGGGTGGGTCCCCCTGGGGCCTGTGACTCACTTCCCAGGCCCCAAGGCCAAGTCGAAGGTGCCTCCCACTCTGCAAAGCCTCTTTTGTTCTCCGCTGGCTCCACTTCACAACCCTTTCCTCCCCTCTGAGTTCTGAGGGTTTGGGGGCACCCCAGTGAGTTGTCTTGGAAGAAGCCAAATGGATGCGCCCTGCACAGTTATGTTGAGCTGCCAAAGGCTCGGCCCTCTGCCCCCCGCACCTACCCCGCCTTCCGTCTTCCCCCAGCTCCCACAGCGTGGGGACGAAGAGGCGTTTTCATTGCACGCGGCTGACCCGGGTTCGATCCCGGCGACCCATATGGTCCCCCCAGCACTGCCAGGAGTAATTCCTGAGCGAAGAGCCAGGAGTAACCCCTGAGCGTCGCCAGGTGTGACCCAAAAAAGCAAAACAAACAAACAAACAAGCAAAAAGTGCCTCAGAAGGGAGGATACTTTGGCTGTGATCAGCCTGACAGGTGGGCACCATCCACAGTCATGGCACCCCACCTTAGTCAGGGGCGGCCTCCTTCAGAGGACTCAGCACACACCCTCTGGGTTCTGCTCTTGGCTTCCCCCAGTTCCCACGCCCAGCCCTGGATGGGAATCTGCCAGGGCACCCCGAGATGCGCCTCTGGTCCTTGGCCTCTCCCCTCCCTACTTCAGCCACGCCCCGCAGGCCTGAGGGGCTGGCTGTCCTGGGCAAGGCCGTGCATCCCTGCAGCGGCTGTCCACGGCCCGTCTAGCCTGTGGTGAGTGCCAGTCTATACCACCTGGGTTTCCTGTTCTGAAGATCAAGGTGAAAGAAAAGCATTCACAAAGAGATCCTGGGGCTGGAGAGATAGAACAGCGGGGAATGTGCTTGTCTTAAATGCTACAGGGCCCCGTTCCCCAGCACCCATAGGGTCCCCTGAGCCCTGCCAGGAGTGATCCCTGAGCACACAGACCAGAATCCATCCCCCTAAAGGGAAACAAGCAACCAGACCAGCCAGCCAGCCAGCAAACCAGCCTCGCGTTTTCTTTACAATAGTAAAAAAGAAAATGGGAAGCAGAAAGGGGAATCCCAAAGCTTTGTATAAACATTGGGAAGGTGACATTTATGAGATGTCAACAAGTAAGTCTGCCAGGTACCTGCAAGGCCTCATCCTAAAGGAGGGGCTTCTGGAGGACCCCAACAGCTCCCCAAATCCTTAAGGCGTGAGTGTGGGGTTAGTAGTGGGCCGCTCACTTGCCAGAGAAGGGGAGGTGAGAGGGAGCAGGGGAGGGCTGGGAGAGCTGCCCGGCTGGCGCGGAGTCCCTGCTCCTACTCTGCCACGAAAGCAGCCGCTGTGTGCCCATCCGCTGCTGCTCTGCCAGGGCTACCCAGTCAGAGGCTTGAAAGGACACACATCGATCATGGCATGCTTCTTGATGAATGTTTCTTGAGCATTTCTCTGAAATGCTCTCCCTGGGCTAGACCAGGCGTCCTCAGAGCTGCTTTCTCTTCTCTTCCGGCCTCGCTGTCCCCAGTGTCTAAAGGGCCAGCTCCATTCTGAGCCTCGGACCTCTTCAGGCTCAAGTCGCCCTGGAGCCTCTTGAATCCTCTCTGACTGGAACTCTTCAACTGTTGGGCCCACCCAGATAATCCTGGATAATCTCCGTCACTCCATTTGCAAGTTTCAGCCCCTTTTTGACATGACTCTCTGAGCTCTGGTCCAGTTCTGTGGACATTAGCTGGGGGCCAGCCATGTCTACGGAGCAGCCTTAGCTTGACCAAATGTAGCTGTTCACAGGCACTTGTTTGGGTTCCAGCAGTGAATGAACACCACAAGACTGCCTGGCCTGGTGGACTATGTCCTGTGGACCGTGACCGACTCGTAGACAAGCAAACTTTCAGGCTAACTCATGCCTAGTGCTGAGGGGAAGGAGAGCAGGAAAAGATGGTGACGTCTTCTTTCAGCCGTGAACGTGACTGAAATCCAGGGGTTCCCCCTCCTTAGGCTTCCGTGGAGGATGGCTGATGGAAGAACAGAGGGCGGAAGTGAGTGCCTATGTTCCTCCTCCAAAGGCCGCAGCCCTTTCAGAAGGCTTTTCCCACACCCCACTGACCCTCAGACTGTCTCTCTCCATCAGGCCTAAAAGTGGTAGCCACAGGTGCCAGAACCACAGGACAGCGGAGTATTGCCTTTCATGTCAGCAACCTGGCACCACACAGGTGCCAGGAGTGAACCACACCACCAGGAGTGAACCCTGAGCACCACAGGGTATGGCTCTTCCAAACAACAACAGCAGCAAAAGGGAACTATGACGGGCTTGAGTAGTGGTGATGGAGTTGGGGTAGGAGTAATCCATACTCTGGTTTCCTTATGCTGAAATTTTCTTTGGTGGAAGGCGGCACACCTGGCAATGCTCAGGGGGGTACTCCTGGCTCTGCACTCAGAAATTTCTGCTGGTGGTACTTGGGGACCAAGTGGATGCTGAGATTGAATCCGGGTTGGTTGCGTGCAAGGCAAGTGCCTTTACTGCTCTACTATCGCTCCATTCTCCTCATAATTAATGCTTTTATTAAGCGCCCCACTTTTATAAATAATGCTTTTATTAAGCTCTCTGCAGGTTACTCCAGGGTGCTATCTGCTTTTATCACAATGGTCTCACTGAGCTGGCAACATTAAGATAAAGACCAAAAGGAGTAGGTAGGGAGACATGCAGAGACATAGAAGTTATCTGGAAGTGCAAAGGTCCTGCGGTAGGGACATTTTTATGACTCAGTCATATTCCATTTTATGGACATACCACATTTTTTCACTTAGTCATTCATCACTGGGCATTTGGGGGTTTTCTACCTTTATTATTGTGATTATTATACAAATGTTTAATTTCCTGTTTTCAGTTCTTTTTTTTTTTTAATTTTTTATACCACCGTGAGACATACAATTACAAAGGTGTTCATAATTGGTTCTTGGTAATACAGTATTCCAGCACCCATCCCTCCACCAGTGCCCCATTACCACCACCAATGTACCCATACCCTCCCGCATACCCCTAGGCTGCCTTAAGCAGGTACCCCCTTTTCCTCTCTTTCCTCTCTCTGTCTCTCTGTTTCTGTCTCTGCATCTCTCTCCCTCTTCTTTTACATTGTGGCTAGCCCTGCAGATATTTAGGGGTTATCATGTAAGTCTCTTTGTGTATATTCAATGGTGAGTTCTAGTCTGACATTACCATTTCCCACACTTAGTAAAACACTGGTATCTATTTATATCCTATTAATGAATGCAGTCATTCTATATCTGTCCTTTCCCTTCTGACTAATTTCACTGAGCATGATAGTCTCCATGTCCATCCATTTGTAGGTAAATTTCATAATTTCGTAAATTTCATAATTTTCTGACAGCTGCATAGTATTCCATTGTGTAGATGTACCAAAGTTTCTTTAGCCACACCCAGCAATACTCGGGGTTACTCCTGACTCTTTGCTCAGAAATTACTCCTGAAAAAAAAAAAGAAATTACTCCTGGCAGTGCTCGGGGATCATATGGGATGCCGGGGATCGAACCTGGGTCAACCATGTGCAAGGCAAACTCCCTACCTTCTCTGCTATCGCTCCAGCCCCTGTTTTCAGTTCTTTAGAGGAATCACGGGTCTCTTATTATCTGAGAGTAGTGTGCCTATGAAACTTTCTGTAAGCTACAATGGATGGTATTAAGCAGAGTAGCAACTGCCTTAAATTTATATGGGGAAAAAAATCGAGCATTCCCAGGATCTCTAAAATAACCTGTCAAACCAATACACACACCCCTTACTCAAGTTAACATACAGTAAAAGCAGGGTAGGTGGAAAACATATAAAGTATACTGTATAAAACCAATTTCAAAGAACAAACTTCAGAAGGATTATGTGGGGCCAGGGAGATGATTCTACTTGTTTATAGAAGGCCCTGGGCTCACCTCCATCACTGCATGATGTGCAAAGTCCCACCAAAAAAGCAAATTCCCACCATCAGGAGTGACACTAACACCCGAGCACCACTGGGTATGGCCTCAAAATATTTTTTTAATTAATTTTATTTCCCCCCTCCCCAAATATTATTACACCGTTTTAGACATACAATTGAAAGATGCTCATGTAGAGTTTTGGTTCTACAGTGTTCCAAAACACACCCTCCACCCAAACCCATCTCCCATCACCAATGTCCCCACCTCCCTCCCCCTCCCGCACCTCAACTACTTGACAGATTCTGTATGTCATTTCTTTCCTCTTTATATCTCCTTCCCAACAAACTTTCCTGCTCTTCGTGGAATGCAGTGCATTAAAAGACATTACTGTTTCACTATTTTAGTGGACCGCGCGGATCTGGTCCTGAGGCAGTTTCCCAGCGTCCGGACAGCGAAAATGGTGGCTAGTGTGATCCGGCTGCTTCCGGGACCCCCAGAGGTGACGGGCCCACTTAATTAATTTTTTAGACGAGATCATCTGGTTACTGATGCCCCCTTGAGCAAATTGATGAACAATGGGAAGACAAGTGATACAAGTGATCACGATCACGATCACGATCTTCCCGTTAATCATCTATTTGCTAGAGCGGGCACCAGTAATATCTCAATATGTCCTGTCACATGCTGTAGAGCCAAGGGCATCGGCTTGGTACAGGAACATAAAGAGCCTCAAACCATTATATTAGGTCATAAGAATGATCTAATATAATTGTTACTGGCATTTGGCATATCAAATACAACACGAGCAGCTTGCTAGGCTTGCCGTGCGGGAGGCATACTCTATAAACACCTCCAAATAAAGCATTTATTGATGAACCGCGCGGCCGACTGTGATGGGCTGGTCGGCTGGGTGGAGTTCTGAAGAGGGGGAAGTCCAATGTGGAAAATGGCGGCGCCCATGGAGTGGGGGGGCGTCTGGCTTGTTGTGAGGTTCTGCCGGGGTGGTGGGCCAAGGCTGGAACCCACCATGCCTCCCGACTGCCTCATGAGCGGCTGGGCACAGGGAGAGCAAGGAACCGCTCTGCCCCATGTCTGAGAGTCTCTGGACCAGCATACCTGGGCCGGATTGAGGAAGTAACTGCTCCAGGGTGGGTGTCGATGATCCGGGCTGTGATGGGGCTGGTCGGCTGGGTGGAGTTCTGAAGAGAGGGAAGTCCAATGTGGACTTTATCACCCAATTAAAATTTGTGATAAAGCTTTATCACCCAATTAAAATTTTTGGAATTCTTGGACATCTCAAACTCCACAATATTGATAAACCAAGTAGCACACCATATTGAGCGGGATGTAAAACAGAAGGCAACCAATCTCATTTAACGAAAGATAAACACACAAGGCTTGTCCTATAACAAATATCAGTAATTTTTTTATACAAGGGGCTTAATGACTCCATAGTGAGATTGAACAATCTTCATTAACTTTCTTCTAAGGAAAATTTCTTAATCATTTTAGCAAAGTACTTATGACAAGCAATATAAACTAAATGATTTTGGTCTACGATAGGGACAGGTTTAAGGGGTGGTTGGGAAAACTGGAAAAATGGTGGTAGAATACCGAACATCTTTAACATCTTTGCCTTCTTCTGACTCTCGTAAATCCCACGCTTGCCTGATGTCTTGGTCCCCAAAGAATCAGGGACAATTTCTGTTGTCTCCTACCCACCCCACACACATTCCTGAGTGTATTGTGTTTCCAGATGACCCCTCACTCCATGAGGACCTCCATTCTCCACATCCGGACTTCCCCTTCATCAGAACTCCACCCAGCAGACCAGCCCATCACAGTCCGGCTCATTGAGATCCACCCTGCTGCAGTCTTCCTCAATCCCGGCCCAGGTATGCTGATCCAGAGACAGACATGGGGCAGAGCTGCTACTGGCTCTCACTGTGCCCAGCTGCTCATGAGGCGCCCGGGAGGGATGGCAGGTTCTAGCCCTGGCCCGCCACCCCAGCAGAGCCTCGCAACAAGTTTGACGACCCCCTACTCCATGAGGGCCTCCATTTTCCACATCCAGACTTCCCTCTCGTCAGAACTCTACCCAGCAGACCAGCCTGTCACAGGCCAGCTTGCGCAGCTGCTTGCGCCCACGTGGTTCATCAATAAATGGTGGATCTTGAGATGACTACAAGAGTATGCTACCTGCACGGCAGATCCTGGCAAGCTACCCGTGTTGTATTTGATATGCCAGATACCAGTAACAATTATAGACCTCATTCCCATGACCTGATGGTACAAGTGATACAAATGATAATTTTTTAGTTTTTGTTTCCAGGCTATACTGACCATACTCAGGGCTTACTCCTGGCTCTGTGCTCAGGGATCACTCCTGGAAGTACTTAGAGGGCCATAGGGGGTGCTGGGAATTGAACCCTGGTTAGCCGTGTGCAAGGCAAGTGCCCTAACCACTATACTATCTCTCCGGCCCCTAAATTATTTTTATTCTCCTTCCAGTACTGCTGGAAGTACTTAGAGGGCCATAGGGGGGGTGCTGTTGTGGAGTACTCCTTAGAGATCGACAACTGTTTTTAGCTGCAGTTCTGGTGGGGGTGGGGGTGGGACAGTGTCACACATTGGTCATGGTCTCAGTGCACACCTGGCTGTGGTGTGCTGAGAGAGGCTCTCAGGTGCCTGTGACCCCTGACAGCAGAGCAATTTGGCAGGAGCTCTGTGCATGTGGCTCGTGCTGTGGATCGGACTCAAGGCATCACCCTCGTGAGGCAGCCATCCGGAACTTCCTAAACAGTGTTACCTTCAAAGGCATTAGGTAGGATACGAGAAGCCAGGTTCTTAGCTACAGAAGATATGATTTTATTTCAATGAATTTGCCAGTTCTTCTGCCAACAGTAAATCCATAGACAAAAGCAGAAACTGGGAGGGGCCAGAGTGATAGCACAGTGGGTAGGGCATTCGCTTTGTGCAAATGCCCAGGTGCAAACCCCAGCATCCCATGTGGTCCCCTGAGCACCACCAGGAGTGATTCCTGAGTATAGAGCCAGGGGTGACCCCTGGGCATTGCTGGGTGTGACCCAAAAGGACAAAAAAGAAAAAAAATCAGAAACCAGGATAAGGGAATAATGGGGAGCAAGTGGGGCTGGAGGCGATAGCACAGCGGGTAGGGCATTTGCCTTGCACGCAGCTGACCTGGGTTCGATCGCAGGCATTCCATATGGTCCCCCAAGCAGTCAGGAGTAATTCCTGAGTGTAGAGCTAGCCAGAAGTAACCTCTGAGCATTGCCGGGTGTGACCCAAAAAGAAAAAAAAACATAATGGGGAGCAAATGCCTACTGGCATTTTTACTCCAAACTAAAACCACACACAGGGTTTTAGTTTGGAGTAATAAAAAATACTTTATGGGGCTGGAGCAATAGTCCAGCGGGTAGGGCGTTGCCTTGCATGCAGCCAACCCGGGTTTGATTCCTGGCATCCCATATGGTCCCCCAGCACCTCTGGGAGTAATTCCTGAGTGCAGAACCAGGAGTAACCCTTAAGCATCGCCGGGTGTGACCCAAAAAGCAAAAACAAAAAAAAAATTCATAACTAGATATAGGGTACAGGTTTTTTTTTTCTTTTTGGATCACACCCGGCGCGCTCAGGGGTTACTCCTGGCTCTGCACTCAGGAATTACCTCCTGGCGTGCTCGGGGTACCATATGGGATGCCGGGATCGAACCCGGCTGGCACAGGCGGCCACGTGCAAAGCAAGCGCCCTATCCGCTGGGCTATTGCTCCGACTCAAGATATAGGTACAGTTGTATGAAATTGTGAACTGTGCTAAACTCTGCTGAATTGTTCACTTTAAAAAAATTTTACACATTGAGGGCTTTCTACACAAGGATAAAGATACCCTGTTCTCTGGCTTCCCTACCTTTTCCTTTCTTTTCTCAAATAAAGTTTAAAAATAATAAAAGGTTACATTTTAGAGATAAAGAGCCTGCCATGGAGGCAGGCTAGGGAGTGGGGAGGGAATCGGGGACATTGGTGGTGGGAAATGGGCACTGGTGGAGGGTTGGGTGCTTGAACACTGTGTGGCGAAACCCAAACATGAACATTTGTGTAATTGTTTATCTCATGGTGGTATAATAAAATATGTTTAAAAAGGAAATAAAAAATGTCAATAAAAAATAAAGAGCCAAATACAATCTTTATAAAAATAAATAAATAAATAAAAGGTTACATTTTGGTGCTAGAGAGATAGTACAGCGGGTTAGGGCTCTTGCTTTGCATGTGGCAGAACTGGGTTCTATCCCTGGCATCCCATATGGTAGTACCACCAGGAGTGATCCCTGAGAACCGCCGGGTGTGGCCCCCAAACAAAACAAAACAAGCACAGAAGGTAACACTTATGCAATAGGAATTTCACCTTGCTTTAAAACAGGTTCCCGCCTTGCCCTGATGGTTCGACGGCAGGATGACTCTCGCAGAGTGTTCCCTGGTATCCCGTCTGCTGAGTGCTTTCTGCTGTCCCTGCACAGTGCCCACCTTGAGCTCCAGCTTGGAAATGCCCCTCCCTTTCCATACTTCCCTGGTATCCCGTCTGCTGAGTGTGCTTTCCGCTGTCCCTGCACAGTGCCCACCTTGAGCTCCAGCTTGGAAATGCCCCTCCGTTCCATACTTCGTGCTTTAGGGTAGCTACTTTGAACTATAAGACCTTGTTCCTCATCAATTCTTCCATCTTTTCATGTCCCTGCTTGGCAGGCATCTCCTATTCCTTCATTTCTGTTCAATTTAGTGAGCTAAAATCTGTTTTACATTTCTTTGTGTGCTTCGGTTGCCCAGATTTAGCCAAAGGGAGCCCTGTTTCATCTCCTTCCTTCCTCTCCTTCCTTCCTTCCTCTCCTTCCTTCCTCCCTCCCTCCCTCCCTCCCTTTCTTCCTTCCTTCCTTCCTTCCTTCCTTCCTTCCTTCCTTCCTTCCTTCCTTCCTTCCTTCCCTCCCTCCCTCCCTCCCTCCCCCTCCCTCCCTCCCTCCCTCCCTTCCTTCCTTCCTTCTACCCTCTCTGCCCTATGAGATACACCCCAGCACTACTCAAGGGAACTGGGTGGGTGTTGCTCCTGGCAGAGCTGAGGAATCATATGGTGTTGGGGATGGAACCGGGCCTCCTGACATCCAAAGCATGTGCTCAGCCCTTTGAGCTTTCCTCTCCAGCCCTATGGCTTTCCTGTTCTTGGGATATGTTGTCTTCATCTTCCAGTACTTCCTTGCTTCTTGGCACAAGCAGCTCATCCTGTATAGCCCTTGCATAGTTCTGGAAGCTCCCTTGTTTTATTACTAGTAGACTCTCACTCTAGGACTTAGAAACCAAGAGAGAGGGGCAAGATGTGTTCCAGGCTTTCGGGGCCACGCCTAGATATTCTTGGAGGACCTTACCAGGGAGTCTGTGCAGGCAGGTACAAACTCACTCAGGCTGTGTGCGTATCATTGCTCTATTTCTCTCTACCAAAAACCATGCATTCTACGGAGGTGTGTCTTCAGTGAGAGAACCACAAAGGCAAAGACAACAGAAACAAAAATAAAACAAATGCTATTCCATCAAACAAAAAAAAAATTCTGCAATAGTTCAGTGGGGTAAGAACTCGCCTTGCATGTTGCCAACCGAGATTTGATCCCTGGTATCCCCATGAGCCTGCCAGGAGTGATCCCTGATCACAGAGCCAGGAATAAGCCCTGGGCACAGCCAGGTGTGGCTCCAAAATAATAAAACAAAAAGTAAATCAATAAAAAATTTTTTTGCACAGCAAAATAATAATAATAATAATAACCCTCAAGCTCTAGTAAAAAGACACTCTACTGAATGGGAGAAAACATTTGCACACACTATATCAGATAAAGGACTAAAATCCAAGATCCGACAGCATTCAAAAAACTCCACCACAAAAAATCCAAAGACCCCATCCACAAATGGAGAGAGGCTCTGAACAGACAGTTCTCCAAAGAAGACTTACAGAAGGCCAATAAGTGTATGAAAGATTTATCATCATCATTCACGATTAGGGAAATGCAGCTCAAGGTAGCACTAAGATATCATCTCATACCAGTTTCTTTCCTTCCTTCTGTCTTTCCACATATCAAAAAGTCTGGAGGCAGAGCAGGGTAAGAAAGGAACCCTCATCCTCTGTGGGTGGGAATGTCATCTGGTTCAGTCTCTATGGAAAGCAATATGGAGATCTCTCCAAAAAGTGGGAACAGAAGTCCCATGTGACCCAGCAATACCACTTCTTGGAATATATCCCCAAAGCACAGAAAACATTAATTTCTATTGAATTTTAATATAATAATACAATATAATAGAATAATATAATATTATAAATACAATAAAAATAATTATATAATTAACATAATAGAATATATTATATAAAATAATTATATAATTAACATAATAGAATATATAGAATTATATAATTCTATAATTAACATAATAGAATTATATAATTAACATAATAGAATAGATATATAAATACCTATATTCATCATAGCTCCTAGTAAAATAGTAAAATACCCAAGATATGGAAACAACTTATAATGCCCAACTACAGATGAATGAATCAAGAATTTCCAGTATTTATACACAATGGAATACTATGCAACTCTGAAAAAGATTAATAATTGATAATTTAATTCACTGAGAGACATGCATGGAACTAGAGAGTGTCATGCTGAGTGAAGTCAAGTAGTTGATTTTTTTTAGTTATTTGGGGGGGGCCACACCTGGCGAACCTCAGGAGTTAATACTAGCTCTGTGCTCATGAATTACTCCTGGCAAGCTTAGGGACTACATTGGGGATCAAACCTGGATCAGCCATGCACAAGGCAAGCACCCTGCCTGCTGTACTATCACTCCAGCCCAATGAGTGAAGTCAGTCGGAAGGCAAAGGGTCAGATACTGAATGCCCTGCTGTAAGTAGGGCTTTAAGATGCACAGCAAAGAGGCTGCCAAGGGCTAAAGGCAACATGACTGCCTATGGTCAACAAGCTGATCCACAGAACCAAGCTTCCTTTCTGTGGAGGGAGCTTGAAAGGGAAGGGCATTGAGATCCTTGGGGAAGAGAGTTGGGTACACTGGTGATGGGTGTGGTGTTGTTCATGGGAAACCATCATTAACGGTATTATAAATTGCAGCACCTCAATCAATAAAAATAGAATACAGACCCCCCACAAAAACACCTGCAAAGTGAAATCACATATTCTTGCTAATGTTTCCAGTTCCTCTTGTTTGGGTTTAATATTCTTTCTGCTTATATTTATATTTTGTATTCACAATTCTTTTGAATATAAGAGATACGGCTTCTCTAGCTTGAAAAAATTCCAACAATTTCCTTTCCCCCAACTCCAAAATGTTCCTCGTCTCACTTGGGCTCTGACAGCCCAACATGGGGCTCCCCCACCCTCAGCGTGGGCTCAGACACACACCCCCCCAACTCCCACCAGAGCTGCTCTGCTCTCCTGCTAGATGCAACCTCACCCTCCACGCCTCGTAACTTCCTCCCCTGCTGTGTTCCTACCTCCACCCCCACGTGAGTGCTTGGCTTAAAGAACTTCTCCAAAACAGCAAGCACAAAACATCCAAAACCAGATCTACACAATCAATTTATTTATAATTTAAATTTTGCATGGAAAAAAGTAGACGTTATCCTATAAATCTCACTGACGTGGCTGTTAGCAATTATATAGCCTCCCCCATCTCCCCCTCCCAGAACAGCTCCCAAATTATTAGCAATATCATGCTACTGCTTTGTGGGGAGGGTATTGAGCCCACCCAGTAGTGCTCAGCCACTATTCCTGGCTTTGTGCTCAGGAGTGACCCCTGGCGGTGCTTGGGGAATGATAGGGGTCCCAAGAATATGAACTGGGGGCTGGAGCTATAGCACAGCTGGTAGGGTGTTTGCCTTGCATGCGGTCAACCCGGGTTCGATCCCCGGCATCCCATATGGATCCCCGAGCACCACCAGGAGTAATTCCTGAGTGCAGAGCCAGGAGTAACCTGATTGCCGGTGTTACCCAAAAAGAAAAAGAAACAAAAATACAATGAACTGGGCAGGCCCCAGGCAAGGCAAGCACCTTCCTCCTACACTCTCTCCTGCTCCATGTATTACTTTTCAGTCGAAACATTTCAAGAAACGTATCATTGAAATTTCATTTTCTAAACCATCTCAGACCCGCGTACTGGGTGCTTGGCGGTATGGTCAGGCTGATGGCCCAAGAAGATAACCCCAGTTTTTATTTTTCTTTTGGGGTCCCACCCTGCAATGCTCTGGCTCCAAATAACCCCAGTTTTATTATTTATTTATTTATTTATTTATTTACTTATTTATTTATTTATATTTTTGCTTTTTGGGTCACACTGGGCGATGCTCAGGGATTACTCCTGGATTTGTGCTCAGGAATTACTCCTGGCGGTGCTCGGGGGACCATATGGGATGCCGGGGATCGAACCCAAGCCAGCACAGGCCGGCAACGTGCAAGGCAAACGCCCTGCCCGCTGGACTATCGCTCCGGCCCCAATAACCCCAGTTTTAATAGAAGCCCCAGACCCGGGTTTGATCCCGGCATTCCATATGGTCCCGGAAGCACTGCCAGGTGTAATTCCTGAGTGCAGAGCCAGGAGTAACCCCTGAGCATGACCAGGTGTGATCCCCAAAGCCAAAAAATAATAATAAAATAACAGAAGCCCCAGAGAAGAGCAGCTTTATAATACCACCCACCTCTGCAGAATACCAAATGCTCCTAAATCCGAGCCTTGAAACCCAGCTGGGGAATGAGATGGTATTTCCCCGTGGTGCATGGTTCAATGTCATGTGCAGCCTTGACTATTGGTAAATCAGGAGGAACTGAATGGTTTAGTGCAAGGCTCCTCTTCACTCTGCTCCTCTCCACTCTGCTCTCCAAGTGCCCCCCCCCTCCCTTATAACCCTCCTCCAGAGAACTGGACACAGGTCCATGCTGTGCATCAGCCCCTTCAGGGAGTAAAATGATTCCAACAGGCGCCCATGGCATCCTCCTGTGTGAACCAGGGACACACACTTCCTGATACCAGTTACTGTCACCCACAGCGCCTGCTTGTTCGCTCTGCTCCCCAGCGCACACTTGACCCACCTGGCTTGCGGTGCCCTCCCGGGGGCAGTAACTAGAGGTGCCAGCTTCCAGGTTGTGGAGCTGAATTTGTCCAGTGTGGGCCACGGTGCATTCAAGCATCCCACAGCCCTGGGGGCAGGGAAGCCAGTCCTCACTAATGGTGCGGAAATGAGGTGATTAGAACACTGTCCTCAAGACGCAACAAACTGTCCTGGAATTATTTAGCAGACAATCATTTCAGCACTCAGTGTGCTGCAAAGGAATAGGTGAACTAGCTCAGGACCTCAGGACTTGAGGAACAACTAAGCAGTGAATTGTGTAAGTTGTGTGTTTTCCAAACATTCCTGCAAGTGAGGAATAGTCATTAATTTAAAAAAAAGGACAACGCAAGTTTTTGCTCTCTGAGCAAAGGACAAGTAAGGGGAAATCCCCCCAAAGACCCCGAGGAGCAGTCAGGCTCTGCACTACCTTCACAGAGGCTCTGGTGGATGAGCGAATGTCTTGCAGCTGGGAGCTGAGCGCAGCACATTCTCCCCCGCAGAAGCTCCTCTCCAGAGCCCTGCCTGAGCCTCCTTCCTCCCGGTGGATGAAAAGACCAGACGCAGCAACTTCCGGTTGCCAGTTCTCAGCCCAAGTGAATGGCCCAGCTGGAAGGGAATGACACTTCCACTCCTGATAACAAGTCCTGGTCCAGTAGAGATGGAGCCTCTTCAACTTCATAAAGAGTATATGTGGAGTCGGAGCTAGTATAGCAGGTAGGGTATTTTTCTTGCATGCGACTGATCTGAGTTCAATCCCTGGCATTTTATATGGTCCCCTGAGCACCTCCAGGAGTAATTCTTGAGTGCAAAGACAGGAGTAATCCCTGAGCGTTGCTGGGTGTGAACCCACCCTCACACACACACACCACAACCAAGAGAGAAATATATCTTCATAGGGCCAGAGTGTTAGTGCGTGTGGCCGATCACCAGCACCCCAGATGGTCTCCTGAACCCTGCCAGGAGTGATCCCTGAGCACAAAGCAAGGAGTCAGTTCTGAACACTGCCAGGGGTGGCCTAAAAAAAAAACATAAATAAACCAACAGCTGTGAAGCCAACAGCTTGTGTCAGGCTCAACAATAAAACATGGAGATCTTTCTAAGGTCAGAAACTCAAATTTGTTCTTTTCACTTATTGAACGTGGTGTGTATATCACTTTCGACTTTGCAGCGGCCACTGGACTCCGTATGCAAGAGCGATTCCAATTATACCATATATCTCATGTGTTACAGGTAGCATTAACGTAACGGCTCTATGATGTGCACATGACGATGAAATTGCTACCAATGTAAGTCTCAGAAATATCTCCACAGATAAGTGACATGTTGTTAGGGTCTGGAGTCACAAGTTCTTAGGAATCACAAAGAAACCAACCAATAATGCAAAATGCACTTGATCACTTGATCACTTGATATCCTATTATTCATCAATTTGCTTGAGCGGGCGCCAGTAACATTTCCATTTGACCCTATCATGTGATAGGGTCAAATGCAAAATGCAAGCAGAGTTTATTTAAGCCAGCTAGCTGGGGTCAAGCTCTCAGGCATACAGGCCAACGCAAGACCCCAAGTAAGGGGAAGCTTTAGATTATAAAGCCACTATTAGCGTCATAGCCTGCAAACTTAAATTCAAAGAAAAACATAACTCAAGGAGAAACACAACTCAACTCAAGTTGCACAGACAAGTTATTTTGATATGTCTTGGGATGTTCTAAATGTTAGTACTCTCTGCCTGCACCTGAACTGTTCCCATAGATACCTCAGTTAGGCTGCTGTTTTTCTTTTGCCCAAATGTCCTTCCTAAGGCCATATGGGGGGGTGATGCCGAGCCCTCGGTAACTTTTTCACAACATGGAAGCCCTTTGGCTCATTGAACCTGCCTGCTGATTTGCTTACCTAACAATGTGGCTCCTGGAAGATCTAACTCCTGCAATAAGACAAGGAAAAGAAATTGAAAACATCAAAATTGGATTGGAAGAAATAAAGGTGGTATCCGTTTCCAGATGATGTGTTGTTTATGAGGGAAAACTCCAAGGAAATCTGCCCAAAATCAACCTCCTAGAACTAACAAGTGAGTTCAGCAAGCTTGCAGGATATGGAAGCAAACACATGGACATCTTTGCATGCACCATCAAAAAAACACAAATAAGGGGCCGGAGCCATAGCACAGCAGGTAGGGCGTTTGCCTTGCGCGCAGCCGACCCGAAGTTCGATCCCCGCATCCCATACGGTCCCCTATGGGATTACTCCTAGCACCGCCAGGAGTAATTCCTGACCAAAGAGCCAGGAAGTAACCCCTGAGCGTGCGCCGGGTGTGACCCAAAAAGCTACAAAACAACACAAAACAAAACAAAAAAGAAACACAAAAAAAATGCAGTATTTTCAATTTCTTTCTTTTTTTTTTTTTATTTTTTTAGGTCATACCCAGCAATAATCAGGGATTACTCCTGGCTCTGCACTCAGGAATTACTCCTGGCAGTGCGCTTGGGGACCACATGGGATGCCAGAGTTGAACCCGGGTCGGCCGCTGCAAGGCAAATGCTCTACCTACCTACTATCGCACAGGCCCCAATTATTTCAAGGTCTCTAAAGAAATTTAACATTGTGGTACAAGCCTAAAAGAATATGCACAAGCTCTGTAAGATGAAAATCACGAAACAGTGATGAAAGAAATCAAGGAAGGCCTCGAGACATGGAGAGGTCACTCTACTCACTGATTGGTGCTCCACACGGTAATGATGCAAAGTGGCTCTAAAATGATCAGTTTACAACTTCTAGAAAACTCTGAGAAAGATGTTTGGAGGGGGGACATAGACAAGCTTATTATTATTCTTGTGCCACATCTACTCTGGTCTCCCCCCAGCTCAGTGATCAGGGGTCGGGGTTAGGGATTGAACACAGAGCTTCAGTTTACAAAGCACCGACTCCAGTCCTTTGAGCTGTCTCCCCCATTGTAGAAGCCTGTTCTAAAATGTATCTGGAGGGGCTGAGCATTAGTACAGTTAATTAAGGCACTTGCCTGGCTTGAAGCTGACTCTGGATCGAGTCCCCAGCACCACACACAATCTCTGAGCACTGCTTGAGTCACTCCTCAGCAAGGAACCAGGAACCGCCTCTGAGCAAGCACAGGTGTGATCCAACCCCCTCAAAACAAAACAAGACACAAGTAAATATGACACCAAAAATATAAAAAAAATTATATGGAAAGGTAAAATATTATATGTTTGATAAATTAATTTTGACAAGGAGAATACAATGGGAACAGGGGTACATTCTCCCTGTGCTTTAAGTTGTATTACACAGTTCCTCTCATTAAGATAACATGGGGGCTGGAGCAATAGTCCAGAGGGTAGGGCGCTGGCCTTAAATGCCAGTGACCTGAGGTCAATCCTCAGCATCCCATCTGGTCCCCCAAGCCTGTCAGGGTGACTCCTGAGTCGGGGAGACAGCTCTGAGCACAGCTGAGTGTGTCCCAAAGACACAAGATGGCCCCAAAACAAAATAAAACAATAAAACTGAGAGCCAGACCAGCCTGATACCCTGAGGGGAGCCAAATCCTGGTGGGCAGTGGGGGCCTGGGGAGGAGAGGCCAGTCATGATCCTCTAGGTCCCCAGGGCAGTACCTCTGGCCCAAACCCAGTCTGTGTATGATGGAAACTTCCATCCACACTGTGTTACCGCTGCTCAGACACAGAATCTGTATACAACAGCAAATCAGTGCAGACATCGGCCTGGGAGTAGTGGGCCATGTGACCCCACACCCCACATCCCAGACGTCCAGGCCTGCCCCTGCCCACCCATGCCACCCCCATCTTGGATCTTGAACCCACTGGGAGCTGCCTCCCATGGCAGCAGTATCAGGGGCACACAGGCTCTGCTCCCACAAGCTCCAGAAACAACTGGGCTATGCCTGAGGAAGGTCCCAGAAAAAACCTGGGCAGGAGGCAGACCCCTGTGAAAAGAGAGTAGGGCAGGAGGCAGAGGACGATGGGCCTGAGAAGGGTCTCAGCAGCCTGCCCTGCTCTTCATTAGGAGAGCCTGGGGCTGGAGGCGATAGTACAATGGTTAACCCAAGTTCAATCCCCAGCATTCCATATGGTCCTTCGGGCACAGGAGTGATCCCTGAGTGCAGAGCCTGGAGTACCCTTGAGCACTGTCGGATATGGCCCAACAACAGCAAAAATCAGTTCAGAGGGCAAAAGTATTTCCTCTGCGGTCCTTAGGCAGTTAGAGCTGAATTTTCTCCAGTAATGATTTAGACAAGAATAATCCACTCTAGCATGGTCCCAGCCACGCAAAGGGCAATTGTGGGTTTCCAAGGACCCCTCCCTGCCACGCTAACACTGGGGAACCTGGGTAGTTGTGTACAGCCAGGCCCCGAGGCCGCCTGCTTCCCTGCAGAGGGCAGGACAAGAGGAACAGATGGATGGCAGGGCTAGGGATTCCATCTCAGGCCTTGGGAGGGGCTGGACTTGGGGGCGAGCCACAGGGAAGTTATAAATAGGCCCCGAATCCCTGAGCTAGGATTTCCCCCAAAGCAGCACAAACGGAGACATGTAAGAAACTAGAGAACCAGTAAAGTGTCTGTTTCATGTTCATCATCTTGAGAAGTGACTAAATCTAAAAGCGTTAAGTGCACGAGGTCATGAAGACGAATGTATCTGGGGACAGAGATATTCCTGGAGATGAAAAAGCTGATGCTGAATTTTAAAATGCCAGGGAGGCTGTCAGTGCAGGGCAGATTAGAAAAAGAAAAAAGAAAACTGAATCAGTGAATTAGAACACAGGCTCCCGAAATTCTCCCAGGGGAAATTCCAAGACAGACAAAACACAATACAATATATATGAAACCAGCCTCAGGTAGAGCAGAAAGGCAGAGAGAAGGGAATCTGGAAGCACTAGTGGACAGGCTTTCTGCCCAGCCACATGGCTGACTGTCCACATCCACCTCCACCCCCACCCCTACCCCAGAAACCTAAGCAAAAGAGAAAAGATTAAGATTCACATAAGAGTCACTTTTTTTTTTTTTTTTTTGGGTCACACCCGCGATGCTCAGGGGTTACTCCTGGCTCTTTGCTCAGGAATTACAACCCGGCAATGCTCAGGGGACCATATGGGATGCTGGAGATCGAACCCAGATAGGCCGCATGCAAGGCAAACACCCTACCTGCTGGACTATCGCTCTGGCCCCAAGAGTCACTTTTAAGTAATGTGGAATGTAAGATAGAATATGAAGAAAATAAAAGCAAGAGAAAAATCTCTGACTGCCGGAAATGAACCTGTTCCCAAGTCAGGGTGATTTGTTGTCTCAAGCAGAAGCTGCAGCAGTTTGGATGAGGTACAGAGCTGGGGACAGGCTGCAGGAACCAGCGTCTTCCTGAAATAAAGAGCGTGGCCCTGGGCAGCCCAAGGCGGGAAGCTGGGACCAAGGTCCTGGTACAATCCGAGAGCTTGGAAGGTAGTGCTGAGACTAAGGGTAACTAGAAAGACCCCTGGCAGAGGGAAACAATAAGAAAGGGTGGGACAGAGCAATGGTACAGCAGGTAGAACATTTGTCTTGCACACGGCCAACCCAAGTTCGATTCCTAACACCCCATATAGGGCCCCCCAAGCTTCTTCAGCAGTGATTCCTGAGCACAGAGTCAGAGTAACCCCTGAGAAGTGCTGGGTGTGACCCATTCAAAACCCAAAAAGGAATAAAGGAAGGGAGAAAGAAGGAAGGAAGGAGAAAAGAAAAAAAAGAAAGGTTGGTTTGTGCCAGCATCTCTAAACAGGATAGGTTCCTACATCTAGACCAAACAAAACAACAGTAACAACAGCAGTAAAACACCGCCAAATAAAAACCAAGATATGGGGGGCCGGAGCGATAGCCCAGCGGGTAGGGCGTTTGCCTTGCACGTGGCCGGCCTGTGCCGGCCTGGGTTCGATCCCCGGCATCCCATATGGTCCCCCGACCACCGCCAGGGGTAATTCCTGAGTGCAGAGCCAGGAGAAACCCCTGAGCATCGCCGGGTGTGACCCAAAAAAAAAAAAAAAAAAAAACCAAGATATGGATATTAGATCCAAACACATGAATCACATGATGCAGCCCCTAAGGAGAGGAGACACAAGACTGATACAGATTCTTGTGAAGCCTTTGGGCTTCCTGGCAATAAAAATCATAATTGTGTGGTGCAACTCCCATAGCTCACTGTATGCACTATATCCAGAACTCACATCCATAGGAAACAATCACCATTGAAGACCAGGTCACAACTTTGAAAAAAGTCTATGTATGAAGAAATCACTGGGAGAATAGCCAGCAGATAGAACAGATATGAAAAATATTTGCACAAGAATTCGAGGTAAAATAACAGATTGAAAAGGACTATAAAGTAGGTGTGAACAGTTTTTGTTTGTTTGGGGGTCACACCCAGAGGTGCTCACTCAGAGAACCCTGTGGTGTCAGGGGTTGAACCCTGATCTCCTGCATACAAAGTCTTCGGTCTAATCTGCCAAATGATCTCTCCAGCAAACACGCAAACATTTTGAAAGGATTAGAAGTGCATAAGATGATAAAAGAACTGGAGGTGCTGGAGAACTATCTTATTGGGCTGAGCACATACTCGCATAGAAGAGGCCCAGCTTTGATCCCTTATACCTCATGGTCCCTCTGAACATGGCCAGTTGTGGGAGCCAGGAGGTACCCCCTGGGCACTGCCAGATGTCCACTCCCCATAGGAAAAACAAAGAAAAAGATTAGAAGTTACAATAATTAGAATTCATGTAAAAAGAAAAAGGACAAGTTTGAAAGGGAAAACACCAGTAAACATATATATATTTATTAAAAA
>JAJIBD010013516.1:0-43806 GCA_021461705.1 Cryptotis parvus | reverse complement strand
TGTGTCTGAAATTCAATACGAACAGCTAAAGTGCCATGCGCAGCTGCTAGCCCACAGTCTTAGGCTAGTGTTCTAGCATGCTAGGTTAGGGCACCAAACTCCATGAGGGCAGCTTTGTTATGTTGCTGTATTCTCCATATTTAAAGTCTGATTTACAGTACATGCTTAGGAAGAGAACCAGGCATGAAATCTCGCCATACACTTTTTTTTTTTTTTTTGCTTTTTTTGGGTCACACCGGCTATGCTCAGGGGTTTCTCCCTGGCTTTGCACTCAGGAATTACTCCTGGCGGTGCTCAGGGGGACCATATGGGATGCCAGGGATCGAACCCGGCCGGCATGGACAGGCCACGTGCAAGGCAAACACCCTACCCGCTGGGCTATCGCTCCGGCCCCTCTTTTTACCTTTTTTGGTCACACCAGGTGATGCTCAGGGGTTACTCCTGGCTCTGTACTCAGGAATTACTCCTGGTGGTGCTTGGGGAATCATATGGGATGCCGGGGATTGAACCTGGGTTAGCTGTGTGCAAGCAACGCTCTACCCGCTGTGCTATCAGTCCAGCCCCTCCAGATATCCTTTTTTTTTTTTTTTTGCTTTTTGGGTCACATCCGGCGATGCTCAGGGGTTAATCCTGGTGGTGCTCGGGGACCATATGGGATGCTGGAGATCGAACCCGGGCCGGCATGGGCCTGCCGCGTGCAAGGCGAATGCCCTACCCGCTGGGCTATCTCTCTGGCCCCACCTCCAGGATATCCCTTTTTGGTGGTCCTTGGGTGCCAGGGATCAAACTCTACACTCCTGAGAAAGATGACTCAGCACATTGTGCTATCTCCAGATCCTATAATTCCTCTTTGACTGGTAAGAAAACTGAGGTTTAGAGACTTTTACATAAATTCCCCAATATTATGGAAGTGACATTGCTTTAAGTCCAGATTTGCTGCCTTCCCAGTCTTTCCCATCAAAAACTCAATCTGTTTTTTGGGGGCCAGAGTGATAGCACAGTGGGTAGACCATTTGCCTTGTATGCCGCCAAAGGGTTCGATCTCTGGCATCCCATATGGTCCCCAGAGCATTGCCAGGAGTGATTCTGAGTGGAGCCAGGAGTAACCTCTGAGTAATGCCAGGTGTGACCCAAAAAAAAAAAAAAACTCAATCTATTTTTATTTTGTTGGCTTTTGAGTTACACTCAGTGATGCTCAGGGGCTACTCCTGGCTCTGCACTCAGGAATTACTCCTGGTGGTGTTTGAGGGACCATATGGGATGCCGGGATCAAACCTGGGTTGGCTGCAGCGAAGGCAAATGTCCTACCCGCTAGACTATTTCTCCAGCCCCCACTATGATTTTTTTTTTTTTTGGGTCACACCGCGATGCTCAGGGTTACTCCTGGCTCTCAGAAACTACCTGGCGGTGGGACCATATGGGATCCGGGGACGACCCAGGCTGGCCCGTGACCCCTACCCGCTGGCCCGCCCACTATGATTTTAAATTTTACTTATTATTTGTGTTTTGGAACACACTGGACGATACTCAGGTTATTCCTGGCTTGTATTCAGGTATTATGGCAGGTGGTGCTCAGGGCACCATATGGGATGCTGGGGATTGAACTCTGGTGGGCTGGGTGCAAGGCAACGCCCTACCTGATGTACTATCTCTCTCAGCACCTCAACCTTTTTTCCTGTTTTGGGGCCACATGCAATGCTGTTCAAAGCTAACTCCTGGCTCTGCTGTAAGGGGTTATTCCTGGCGGCTTGGAGCACCTTATGTGGTGCTTAGGACAGAAAAGGTGTGGACTGCATGCAAGGCAAACACCCAACCAGCTGGACTACAGCTCCAGCCCTTCTCAAGGCTGTTTCATGATTTGTAAACAAGTTGGTGATAATTCAAGGAAATGAGATGTTGGTGGAGCAGAGACCTTGCCTGAGAACAGCTTTGCAAATAACTGGCGATTCTTCTCCACCAGTGAAACTCACAGCCCCTCTTCCCCCTCCATGTGTGAGTAAATCTCACCACACCTGGAGTCCCCTAAAGCCGCTTGAGATGGAGGCTGACTCTCGGGGAATGGGTAATGGGTGGGAAGTCTCTCTCCTTGGCATTTACTCCAAGTGCAGCCGGAGATCTGGCCATCCTGGCCCAGAGCCTGCTGCTAGACTTCGCTTAAAAAGCAAAACTCGAATTTAGAAACCTCTGGGGCTGGGGTGGGAAGGGGAGGAGTTATGGGTCCTTAGGGTGCTCACAGCATCGTACCCGGGATTGGGGCACCGAGATCATACTTGCGCTTCTACGACAGGGCTGGGACCGTGAGAGCTCCAAAGGAATCTCCGTGTTGGCTCCCCTAGGGAAGAGCCCTCGGTCCTAGAGAGGTGAGGGGCCGGGACAGTGAGGCCCAGGCTCCTCTCAAGCCTTGGCTTGGGTCAGGCAGGCCCCTGGGCAGCGTGTGTAGGCTTGAGGGTGGGGGATGGAGGTTGGGGAGTGGATAAGGGGAACAAGGGGGCTACCCTCCCACTGGCGGTAGAAGGAAGGTCTGGCCAGGATTCCGAACGAGCAGAGCGGGGGAGAAGGGTGATTCTGCCGTGATCCGTGAGCCGGGACCAGCACCGGGCGAAAGGAGCCCAGAAGACTTCTGCGCGGAGCGGAGGTGGGGCCAGGGTTTCGCAGTGGAGGCGGCGCCTGCGCTGCCCGCACGGCGGGGCCGGGGTCCGCGCCGGGAATGCCGCGCCGCGGGGCTGGGGCGGGGCCTCGGCGGGCCCCCCCCCCGCGCAGGTAGCCAATGGGCGCGGCGGCGCCGGGTGACGGAGGGGGCCGGAGTGCTAGTGCCGCGGCGGCGGCGGACGGCCCAGCCCGAGCCCGAGGGTCTGGGGGAGGCGTGGGGGCGCGGCGACGCGGAGCCGGGGACCCCGGGATCTGCGAGGCGGCGCGGCCGGGCCGCCGGAGCAGCGCGGGCGGCCCGGCGGCGGCGCGATGCCTCTCGCCCAGCTCAACGAGCCCTGGCCGCTCATGGAGCTGGTGCCACTGGACCCGGAGGTGAGCGAGCGGGGCGGGGGCCGGGCGCCGGGCGCTGGGGGAACCCGAGTCCCACCGGCCGGGGCAGGGCGGCCCGCCGGGCTGCGGTAGCCGGGGCGGGCGCCCTCCCAGGGCGCGAGTGTCCTCCGATCCCTCGCGCTGTCTCCGGCTCCACCCCCTCTGCCCGGGTGTGTACGCGAGGGACAGTTCCGCCAGGCGCCCAGAATCCCCCACTCCCTTAGCTGGGAGAGGGGGGTCCTGCGGGGCGCTCGGACCTGCCCCCCTCCAGCCTATACGCCTCGGACCCTAATTGGTCGCTGTCGTAGCTTCCTCCATTAGCGCAGACTGGCAGGGCTGCGGTGCCAGTTCCTGGGACTCCATGGGAGACCAGGATCCCGGGACCCCACTTCTTCCGAGTGTCTCCCAGTGCCCAACCTCAGGAACTCTCCACTTGCCGCGGACCCTAGAAGGATTGACCCTCTTGACCTTTAGCGGTTGTGAAATGTGGGGTGACACCTCGGGTTCTGCAGCCGAAGCGCTGGGTTTTCTTTGCCCTGAGGCTAGGGTCAGAGGAAACCTGTGTCCCCTTACTGTAGCCTTGGAAGGGCGAGTAAGGAGAAGCTCCTTTGGGCCAGGGGAAAGGATTACTCCCCGGAGGGAAGACTGGGGAGGACCTCTTTGCGCCTCCCTTCTGTACAAGCTTCCACAGGGAGGACTGGGCCCCTGCGGAGTTTGGCCTCTGCCAGCCTAGTGGCTCTGGGAGCAGCGCCTGCCCTCCGGGAATTCTGTGGTGCTCAGTCCTTATTTTGCGGTGAAACAGGTCTTTCCATGTCCTTTGATCCCCAGGGTCAAGGTCAGGTCCCTGAACCCTTGGGTTGAAAACTTTCCCCTTAGCATCCTGCAGGAAAGGAGGCAGGTAATACTCGGTGCACAGGGCCGCTGTCTGCGAGTGCAGGAGAGTGCTGGGTCTGGGGCCAGGGTGGTCTTCCCCAGCTATGCCCCCAGCTCCTGCCTACACCCTCTCCTTTACCTTCTAAGGATCCTGCCTCCCAGACCACAAGTTGAGATGTTAGAGAACCCGGGTCCCCAGCAGCCAGGTCACGCTTCCCCTTTAAAGGATTGGTCTTGGCCAGCGCTGGCGATTGGAGGGTGGGCGCGGCAGGATTAGGTAACCAACCTGAAGGCACAATTTGGAGTAAATTGCTCTGGGATCCCTGCCATGCGGTTTTTACAGGCCCTGCTCAGCTTGGAGGTTCTCTCGCTGACTCACCCTGGAGGTGAGGAACACTGCCCCCTGCAGCCCCAGCCCTCCCTCCCCCCTCCCCAATGGGGGCACCAGGCTGGAGTGAGCGTGCTCAGAGGTGGAGTTCTCGCCCTTCTCTGCCCCTACCACTTCCACCGCCGCTTGACTCAGACCTTACCTTGGCTTGGGTAGGTGGGGAGAGCAGAGCAAACGCCCAGTGCCCAGTCCAAGGGCGCTACCACTTCCTGCTTCCCTTTGGGCCACCGTGGGGCCAGAGCCTGCTTTAACCAGAGGCTCGGGGAAGTGGAAACTCAGCTTGGACGGAGTGCTGTGCACCTGAGCTCACCTGAGCTCGCCTGGCTCCTCAGCAAGGGGCTGGGGCTGGGTTTTTCCGAGAGGCGATTTCTCTCGTCGCTTCTCCTTGGAAGCCCTGTGTGACCCTCAATCTGCTCTCAGCTTCTCTGATTCTGTTTCTCCAGTGACCAGGACTAGGTTCTAGCTGCCTGACCTGGGTACTGTGGCTGACCTATGTACTGTGACCCATACTCCTCCTCTCTGCTCCGTGAGGGGCCGGGCAACTCGGTGTTATTGTTTGGGTAACAGGAGCCACAGGGCAGTCGGGGTGCCGGTTGGGCTGTTCTCACCGGAGAACAGGGCCTCCGCTGTTCTTAGCCCAGGTGACATGTAAGCAATACAGCAGCCTGACCTGCAGGTACGGGCACTGCTGCCGGCTCCTGGCTGGGCAGGAGGCAGGCCAGGGGCTGCCAGGGACATTTGGCAGAGACCTGGCATCTGGACTGCCCTGTCCTCCCCATGACACCCCTGAAAACGGACTGCTGGGAGGCAGGGCCTGGCCTGGCCTGGCCCAGGGGTAGAGCCAGGTGGAGTAAACCTATTGGGATTGTGGGAGAGGCAGAGGGTTCTGCAGTGGCCCTTCTTGGCATTTCTATGGCATAACCCTGTGCCAGGCCCGCCGTCGGGTATAGTGCTTTATTCCGGGCCAGTCACCGAGCTTTACCTGTGGCACCTTATCAGAACAGAACTCTCCAGTTTCTCAAGGGAGGAATTGTTGCCCCCATTTTTAGTGGGGGCAGCCTTATTCAGAGAGCTGGCCCAGGGGTAACTCCAGGTGGGGCCAGGTCGTTCCCTGAGAGCCCCCCAGCAAGTGGGAAGGAGGAGGCTGGTCTCAGATGGGGGGGGGGAAGGAACTCCAGGAGAGGCTCCGGATGTTGGCACTCTCCTCCGCCCGCAGGGCCCCCCGTCCAGCCTGAGGGCTGGTTGTGCCAACCGGCACTGGCACCTGTCCCCAGCCTCCAGCAGCATCGTGCTGCCAGTGCCGGGCTCCAAACCCAGCTCCTGGGGCTGCTTCCTGCCTGCAGGGCTTGTGCCGTCCTGTCCATCTGTGGCCCTTCCTGGGACAGAGCCGCTCGGGTGGGAAAGAAGGTTGCCTGTTAGAGCCCAACTCTGCGCCCTGAGGGGAGGCACAGAGGTCCCTCTCTGGAGGAGCGAGGGGCCTGGTCCTTCTCTTTTGTTGATTCACATCTTAGCTTATGGTGCATCTACCATGTGACAAGTGCAGTTCCCAGCAACAGGGTGCAGCAGTGAATAAGACAGACCTCGTGGTACCCAGGAGGAAACTGAGGCTCAGAGGGGTATGGCGGACCCAGGTCTGGAGAGTGGCTGGAGAGCAGGTTACCGACAGACTCTTGCCACAGCCCCCAGCTGTCCTGCCTGCGTTGTGCCCCAGGCAGGCTTGAGCCAGGCATCGTGGGCTTTCTCTACTCACCTCTCTTGTTTGTGCGGTAAAGTGTTTTTAATTTTTTGACTTTTTGGGTCACGCCCAGCGATGCTCAGGGGTTACTCCTGGCTCTGCACTCAGGAATTACTCCTGCTGGTGCTCGGTGGGCCATATGGGATGCCGGGGATCGAACCCAGGTCATCCGTGTGCAAGACAAATGCCCTACCCGCTGGACTATCCCTTTGGCCACCGTATGAGAAATTTTAATGCAGCCCTAGGTATGTAGACTCCAGAGAGATAGTATAGCAGGTAAGAGCCCCTTGGCCTTGCATGTGACTGACCTGGGTTTGATCTTACGCTGACCCAGGTTTGACCTTTGGCACCATATAAGGTCTCCTAGCACTGCTAGGAGTGATCCCTGAGTACAGCGCCAGGAGTAAGCCCTGAGCATTGCTGGGTGTGGCCCAAAAACAAAAACAAAGAAATTAAAAAAATGTGATACTACCTCATGACCAGATTAACAGAGCCCAGGTAGGCAGCTCCCAGAAGCGGGAATCGCTGGGAATTCGTCAGATGGAGTCAGGGGTCAGCCATTCCCCCTCCATTTTGTCGAGCCTGGTGGCCCTGCCCAGGAGCTGCCCTGGGGCGACCAGCCATAGCATGCGGGCCTCTGACGCGCCTGGGGAAGCAGGAACTCGCTTTCCCCAGGCTAAGCTGACCATGGGGCTCCCGGGAGGACAGATGGGTTTTGGGAGTGGGCCCATCACCTCTGGGGGGTCCTGGAAGCAGCCGGATGAGACTCGCCCACCACACTAGCCACCACCTTCGCTGTCCAGATGCTGGGATACTACCTCACGACCAGATTAACAGAGCAAAACCAGTTCGAGCCCAGGTCGTGCGGTCCATCAAAATAGTGGAAACAGTAATGTCCTTTAATCCACTGCATTCCACGATGTGCAGGAAAGTTTGGCGGGAGGGAGAGATAGAGAGGAGAGAAAAAGACATACAGAACCCGCCAAGTAGTTGAGGTGTGGGAGGGTGAGGGAGGTGGGGACATTGGTGATGGGAGATGGGTTTGGGTGGAGGGATGGGTGTTGGAACACTGTAGAACCAAAACTCTACATGAGCACTTTGCAATTGTATGTCTAAAATGGTGTAATAAAATTTGGGGAAAAAATGTAGTTTTATTAAATTTTCCCCCACTCATTGCAAGCATATGTTTTTGCAGTTCCCACATTCAGTCAGAAACCCCATATTGGTCATGACCCCACAATTTAAGAAACTGGGGCTAGAGGCAGGTAGTCCCTGTCTCTCCAGGAGCCTAACTCTAGTTTTTTTCCTTTTGTTGTTTGGCTTACACCCAGCAGCAGTATTCAGGGCTCTCTCCTGGCTCTGTGCTCTGGGACTACTCCTGGCGGGGTTCGCGGGGCTGTTTTGGGCCAGGGATTGCGCCCAGATCTGCGTTCAAGGCAAGTGTCTTATCTGCTGTACTATTGCTCCAGCCTGTAGCTCTGGAAGGGACGCTTCCTAGTGCTTGTGGCGTTCCAGACCTGTCTCCAGGGTCCCTCTCCACCTCAGAGCCCTCATGCATCAGTTCTTACGCGAGGGTGAGACCGAGCTGGAGCCCCCTGAACTGGAGGTCAGATGGGTCCTGTGGGGTCACCGTGAATGATCCAGTCTCTCCCTGTCCACTCCCCTCCCTGGCTGCTCTGCTGTTCACCTCACCTCCTTAGGGATTTAGGCTCCTAGCCATGTGATTTGGGGGTGCGGCCTATGTCTGTCACGGGGGTGAGGGACCTTGGGTATCCCTTAACTCCCAGAGCCTCATCTGGGAAACTGAAATGATCAGACCTGCTCTGGCATCCTTGCTCTTGGCTGGGTTGAACTTTCTTTCGACAAACTGTCTGGAGGACCCTGAGCTGTGTCCCAAGGACATGATGAAGGACGAGTCATGGCCTGTGTTTGGCCGAGTGCTGGGGAGGAAAACACTTGAGGCTGTTTGGACGAAAGAGGGAACATTTGGGATTGAGTCCTGCAAGAAGGCCGCAAGTTTGCCAGAGGGACAAGGCAGGAAGGACTTTTTGGGTTGAAAGATAGTGCACATGCTTGGGGCTAGGAACAGGTTTTCTGTTCAGGGTCTCTGGGGGTTCAGCGGAGCTCAAGAATAGGGTCTGACTAGAACTCACCATTGAATATACACAACGAGACTTAAATGATAAACTCTAAATATCTGCAGGGCTAGCCACAATGTGTAAAAAGAAGAGGGAGAGATGCAGAGACAGAGAGAGAAAGAGAGAGAGGAAACGGGGGTACCTGCTGTTGAGGCAGCCTGGGAGTGGGCGGGATGGGTGGGGTACATTGGTGGTGGGAATGGGGCACTGGTGGAGGGATGGGTGCTGGAATACTGTATTACCAGGAACCAATTATGAGCACCTTTGTAATTGTATGTCTCACGTGGTATAATAAATTTTTTTTAAAAAAAAGAAAAAAAGAATAGGGTCTGAAGACGAAAGAGTATCGTAGGCAAGACCCTTGCCTTGCATGCAGGGGATCCCTGTTAGATCCCCAGTACATGTGGCTCCTTGAATAAGTCCAGGTCACTCCTGAATGCAGAGCAGGAATAGACCTTGACCCTCCCCCAGAGAATAATAATGGCCATTGTTTGTGGATCACAAACAGTGTGCAGGTCACAGCTTTGTAACTGTGTATCTCATGGTGATTTAATTAAAAAATGTATATGCAGGTATATATTTTTGTTTACTATTTATGATTTTTATTATGTTATTACTATCGTTTGGTTTGGGGCCACACCTAGAGATTCTCAGGGCTTACTCCTGGCTGTGTGCGCAAAGGTCACGCCTGGTGGGGTCGGTGACCATATGTGGTTCCTGGGATTAAATATAGATTGGAGCTTCATGCACATTAATTGCCCTGCTCACTGTACTATCACTCCAGCCATTATTGTTGTTGTCATCATATCATTATTATTATTATTATGCTTATGCTTTTTGGGTCACACCTGGCTCTGCACTCAGGAATTACTCCTGGCGGTGCTCAGGGGACCATATAGGATGCCAGGGATCAAACCTGGGTTGGCCGTGTGCAAGGCAAATGCTCCTCCTCAGTCTACTATCACTCCTGCCCCATTTTATTATTTTCTAGAAGTTGATTGGGGTCAGAGAGATAGATAAGGCACTGCCTGTGGCTGATTTGGGTTCAGACCCCAGCACTTCATTTCATTCCTCTGAGCTTCCCTGAGTGATCCTTGAGTGCAGAGCCAGGAGTTAGCCCAAACAAACGAGTAGTTTATTTACATATGTATTTATTTGAAATCTTGGGCCCCATCCTCAGAGCGTACTCCTGGCTCAGTGCTCAGGGTCACTCCTGGTGGGGCTTGGGAGACCTTGTAGAGGGACTGAACCAGGATTAGCCACATGCAAGACGAGACCCTTAACTCTGGCACTACCTTTCCAGCCCCTGCCTGTATGTTTTTCAGAGATCTGATTTGTTCCTTGGAACCTTCTCCAGAGCTGCGCTTTTTTCTTTTTCTCTTAAATTCCATCTCACAGTGAGGAACCTGAGACTGAGAAATGAAGTCACCTTCTCAGGGTCATGTGGTGTTGAAGGCAGAATCAGAACCTACAAGGTCAGGCCAGGAACATTCGTAATCATCTGGGCGGATGGAAGTGGCAGACTTGTGTGCGGTGCCAGCGTGCTGGGTTCTGCGCTGGGAAGCCATGCCTGTGCCCAGGGTCTGGGACTTAGAAAGTTCTCATGGAGGGGCCAGAGTGGCAGTACAGTGGATAGGGCATTTGTCTTGCATGCGGCTGAGCCTGGTTCGATCCCCAGCATCCCATATGCTCCCTGAGCATTGCTGGGTGTGACCCAAAACAGGAAAACAAACAAAAAAAAATGAAAGAATGTTCTCATGGAGCACATGAGTATGCGTGGAGAGGAGTCAGGCAAGTGCAAGGATCACAGTTGAGTTTTAGGAGGAGGAGGCTGGGCTGGGGGCTGAGGTGTGAGTTGTTATGATTGTGTGAGTAATGTTGAGTCTAGAATGGGGAGGCGATAGTGTAGTGGGTAAGGCATTTGCCTTGGGCGTGACTGACCTGGGTTCAATCCCAGGCACCCCATAAGATCCCCTAAACACCTCTGGGAGTGATCCCTGAGTGCAGAGGAACTAAGCCTTGAGCATTGCTGGGTGTGGCCCAAATTAAAAAAAAAAAAGAGTTGAACGCTGCTGGAGGTGGACCTCAGATCCACAGATGCACACGGCCTGTGTTCCCCAACTTACCCGAGGCCTGATCCCCTCAGCCCTGATTGATGGCGGCAAGTATTTCCATGTGTGCACGCACCACAGAACACAGGCCCCGGTGCAGGATGAGGGGCATTAATGGGCTCTGGGGGCAGGATGTCCTGGCGGTATGTCCAGGGGCAGGGAGGTTATGTAATGGACAGCACAGCTGTGCCTGCTCCCTGCCAGGCAAAGCCACAGCTGCCCTGTGGACCCAGCGCCTGCTTCAAAGTCCAGCCCTGCACTGGGCCGGCTCTTCCTGCCTGCTGCAAACCTGCAAACCTGCTGTGTGCCTCACACTCCGCTGCTTCAATTTCCCCAGCCCCTGTTTGGGCTCCCCCTGTTACCCTGGAAGGCCCAGCACTGGGCAGTCCTCAGTCTCCCCTTGGTATATACCCCAGTGCCCACTAGAGGGTGCAGTGTGGAGCTGGGGAAGACAGGATGCCCAGAGGTGAGGTCCACAACCTTCTCTCCTTGTGCACAGTTGGGGAGTGGGTTTCTCTTGAGAGCAAATGCCAGAATTTGAATCCCCATTCAGTTGATTAACCTTGGGAGCCATTGGCATAGCCCCTCGGTTTCCTTCTGAGCTAGTGGGGCCCCGGAGCTTACCTCCTGGCTCAGGGGGTTTAATCAGGCCACAAGTGTGAGTCACTGATTCCAGCTCTTGCATGTGGCAAGGGCTTGGGAAAGGACACCTGCTAGCCCCAGCCCAAAGCTCTGTCCTCCCGGGGCTCCCCATAGAGGAGGAAGGACAAGCCTGTTTAGAAATGTCCCGCAAAGGTGACTCGTGGCGCAGTGAAGGAGAGCAGTGATTCTGCCCGCCATGGGCAAGAGGGTCCCAGCGAGGAAAGGGCAGAAGATTTTCCTGACCTGGTCTCCTTCCACCATGCTGCAGCCCTGGAAAGTGAGTGCAACCACCCCATTTTACAGATCAGGAAGCCGGCGCCTCCTGCAGTTGACCAGTTGGTACCAAGTCAGGCAGTTTGTCCAGCCCTTCTCTGTGACAGGAAGAGACATTTGAGCTGACTTTTTTTTTTTTTTTGCTTTTTGGGTCACACCTGGCAATGCTCAGGGGTTACTCCTGGCTTTTTGCTCAGGAATTACTCCTGGCGGTGCTCGGGGACCATATGGGATGCCGGGAACTGAACCTAGGTTGGCCACGTGCAAGGCAAATGCCCTACCCGCTGTGCTATCACTCCGGCCCTTGAGCTGACTTCTTTGGAGAGGAGGGATGTAGGGGCCGGGAGGGCTGGGAGGCGCTGCTGCAAGAGGTCGGGGACACACCTAGTCCTCCTGCCTCCAGGGCCTGCTGTTGGCAGTGGCCATGGATGAGTTCCCAGGGGTTTGTCTTTGCGCTGTCCCACACTGGTAAGTTCTGACAGTGTTTCCCAACTCCTCATCTCTTTTCCAGAATGGACAGACCTCAGGAGAAGAGGCCGGACTTCAGCCAGACAAGGTAAGGAGCCAGACCAGCTTCCCGAGTTAGGGCTGTTTGGGTGGTCGTGGAGAGGGAGGCGTGCCCTCGTCCCGTCTGCACGTGAGGGCCCAGGGACTCCTGCCCCTGTGCCCAGCCCAGCGGTGCTCCTTTCCTCATTGCCAGGCAGCCCTGTGCCTGGAGATAACTTGCTCCAGTCTTCCTGTCTTTGGTTTGCTTGTGGTGCTGCTGATCAAACCTGGGGCCTCACCTGTGTGAGGTGTGTGTCTCTCTGCGAACGTCCTCGGCCCCAGCACTCCTGAGTTTCTTAGTTGTGAAAATGATGGGTCCCAGCATGGGAATTCTGTCACTCGCCATCCTGGCCAGGCCACTTCCCTGTGCTTGTTTGTTTATGTTTGGGTCATATGTGGCAGTGCTCATGGCTTAATTCCTATTCTGTGCTCAGGGATCATGCCTGGTGGGGCTTGGGGACCGTATGAGGTGCGGGGGATCAAACCTGGGTTGGCCACGTGCAGGGAAAGCACCTGGACACTCTACTCTCTGTCCAGCCCCCTCGGCTCCCTTCCTTATTCTTTTTTTTTTCTTTTTTGGGTCACCAGCGTGCTCAGGGGTTACTCCTGGCTCTGCACTCAGGATTACTTCTGGAGGTGCTTGGGGACCATATGGGATGCCGGGATCGAACCGCGGTCGGCTGCACGCAAAGGCAAATGCCCTACCCACTGTATTATTGCTCCAGCCCCCTTCCTTATTCTTGTCCCCCCACCCCCACTGTGGGGCCAGTGTCAGGAGGCTGGTGGGGGTGAAGGAGCTCAGGCCCTCCCTGCTGCTTCCCCAGCAGACCTGAGCTGAGGGCCTGGAAGCACATGTGCACGCGCGTGCCGGGAGGACTCAGGGGCCTGGGAGCACAAGGGCACGCGTGCGGGAGCACTCAGGGGCCTGGGAGCACATGAGCACACACACCAGGGAGCACTCAGGGGCCTGGGAGCACTGTGCACTCCTTCCAGGGGAGCATGTGGGGCGCCTCTCAGGTCTGAGCGGGGCCAATCGCACACCGGGATCTGCAAACTGCTCCCTGTCCTCCCATCTCTGCTCCCCTGGGGCACCTCCAGCCAGTCCCTCAGCGTTTTGCTGGTGGTGTGTGCTGACTGTGACCGCACCCTTGGGGAGAGTCCTTGTCTCCTTTGGGTCTGGGTTTGTTATCTTTGGGCTTGGGAGACCACACCAGTTCTCTGTGAGAACTTTGGGTGTCAGAGGTACTGGCTGTGGGCGCAGAGCAAGCTGGTTCTGTCCTGTGTGTGTCACCTCTCCAGGAATGCCCTTTGCTGGGCATTGCCTCCCTGTCTGGAGTGCTGTGAGAGACCAAGGAAAGCGTCACAGCCTGGCACGGAGTTTGCAGCACAGGGTCACGAACTGCTTGACTTCACTCCTGCCGGTGCTTCCCCTAGGCCTGGTCCACCTGGCTCCAAGCAGCCATCACTGTGACCTTTGGGACAGGCCCAGACTGCTCCGCTGTGTGCCTTGACTCCACCTTGGGAGATAAGGGTGGGGCCTTGTTCCTGCCCCTTCTCTCTGGATACTGGTGCCTTGTGGGTGTCCTGTTCCCTCGTCTGGAGACTCTCCTCTCACCAAGCCTCTGCCCTGAGTTGCCTAGTTAACTTTTTGTGTGTGGGTACCTCCTGGCAATTTCGGGTGGGGAACCATGTGTTGGGATTGCGCTGGGTACCTTAACTTCTGTCCTCTCTACCTGCGTTCTCCCAACCTCCAGTTGCCTTGTAATGAGATAAAGAGCTGGAGGTCTCCAAGGAAGAGCAGGTTCTTCACATCTTGGGCCTGTGGTTCTGGGGAGTTCAGCCTCCCCTCGCTGGGGGCTGAAGCAGGAGCCTGCAGTGGGAAGAGATGGCGGGGGGGTCGTTTAGCTTTGGCCACATCAGACTCTTGCCCCTGCTGTGGCACCACGGGACTCCAGAATGAAGTCCACGTGAGCCACGTCTCCAGAGAACCTCCAGACTTGGGGGGGAGGCCGGAACTGGAGAGCTGTGTCCGGGGAACATGATGGGAAAGAAGATAGGGCTGTGGCATCGGAAACCTCCGCCTCTTCACGGTGGGCAAATACCTCCCTCCAGGTGCCCTCGTTTCTCTGGCAGGAGGTGTGTGTTCTGAGACTAGTGGCCTCTGAGCTCTGGACCTCAGCCAGGGTCACCGCAGTGGGGCATCAGCGGGCTGCAGAGAGGAGTGTGGTGTCAGGGTGGCAGGGGCGTGGGACCTGAGAGCAGGTGGCCGAACTCTGTCCTGCCAGTTTTCCTTGTTGGCCGACATCACCCTGAACCAGGACCTGATTCTCTGCTGCGGCAGTGTGCCCGGTGAGAGCCTGTGGAGCCTAGGAGTGAGACTCCCGCAAGGTTTGAAGCACAGTGTCGGCCTTTGAGGCTTGTTTACTTTATTTATTGCAGGCTGAAAGCAGGGTTGGGTTTAGCAGCCTTAGCGTGGACATCCAGTTGTGGGGTAGAACTCCCTGGGGGGCCCTTAGCACCGCGCACACACCTCAGTATCCGCCCGACTCGGGAGCTGCCCCCTACCTCTCAGGGATGGGCAGCCAGGCCCCCCTCCCCTGCGGTCTGGGAGCTGGACCCCTTTGAAGCTCCTGCAGGTCTATTTTGAGAGCTGAGTGTCTCCCCGCTCCCCTCCTCTCTTCCTGTTTATGAAACCCTGATCCCTCCCGGATCCCTCCTGCTCCCCTGGCTGGGGCTCAGGCAGGATGTGACTGTGGACTTTGGGGAGCCTTGGGCAGCCTCAGGTGTTGGGGGGCAGCTTCCCTTGGATTGGCCAGGCCAGGCCAACCCACCCTTCGAGCTGTGGCTGCGCTGGGCTCTTCTGCTTGTCCGGGGAAACCCAGTAAGTTATTCAGGAGCAAGTTATCCTATGTCCTCCCCCCTTGACCGCCTGTCCAAGGTGGGGCATCTGGTTGAAACCTGTTTCACAGGGAGGAAACTGGGTCTCTGACCAGTATGGGGTTTGGCTTGGGAGCATGCAGCTAGTGAGTTGATGCTTTGTAACTTCCGGCCTGAACTCCGTCCTCAAGTCTCTTGCTTTCACAGTCTCAGTCGATCCCCAGACTGAGTCTTTGCCTTTTCAGCTAGACCAATTTCAGCTCATCCTCAGGGTCATTCTGGGCAAATCTCCGTTCCCCACACCTGAAGATCTTCCCTGACGCTCCTCGGCAGGGGAGGCCCCGCTCTGGGCAGCTGCACTGCCTTGATTGTCAGGGGCTCTGTGCTTGGAAGGTGGGTGTGGGTTGCACCTAGTGGTGCTGCTCCTGTCTTGGTGCTCGAGGTTTGCTCCTGGCAGTGCTCAGGTAACTATTTACTGTGCTAGGGATTGAACCCAGGGCCCCAGGATTCAAAGCACGGACTCAGCCCTTTGAGCTCTGGCCTGGACAGTGGACTTGGTTAGCATCTGTTTAGGCCAAGGTCCACGTTACGTGGGCACTTCCTAGTATCTGACTCCCATATGGGGGCAAAGCCAGACCCACCACTGTGAAGGAGTCCGAAGGGCCTACAGGGAGGGCCAGAAGGGGCTTTAGACTCCAGCAGTCTTTGGCTTTGCTCCTTTTTTTCACCCTTTCTAGCCATAGGCCTCAGCAAGTCCCTTTCCTGAGTCTCATTTCCTCCTCACTAAAAAATTTGATCTTGCCTTCCTGGGAACAAAGCCTCCGGGGCCACTGTGGTTGGAGGAGGAGAGCCTAGCTCCAGGCACTGGGTGCTCCCAGCTTCCAGGCTCATCCTTCCTTGCTGGACCTGCCTGGTGCTCCCTCTCACTGCGCCTCTGAACTGTCCCCCACACTCCCGTGCCCAGAGGCATGCTAGGAGAGGCAGATGGATACACCTGTCCCATGACGGGCAGTGCCTGGGGGCCTACAGATGCCACTAGGGGAAGTTGGTATCTTTTAGGGTCCAGCTGGGAAGGTAGGCTTGGCCTGCAGCTGGGGAAGGGAGGGGTGGCCAGCGATGAGTCTGGGGGACTCTGGATTTCCCTCTCAGCTGCCCTGTGGGAGGAAGTAAATAAAGAGGAAGTATCTCTGGGGGGATGGGGCAGGGATGAAGGGATGTGCGCTGCTGCCTGCCTCTCCCTCTTGCCACCAGAGGCCTCCAGGCCCTCCGCAAACCCTTCCACTAAGGCACTTCGAAGAGTTTCCCTTCCTGTTGTCCCTTCCTGTACCCCTGCCTGCACACTCTTCCTGTGCTCCTGTGGGACTCAGGGGTTGAGGGGTGGAGCCAGCACTGGACCTCAGAGCTCTGGGGTGTCCAGGGTCCCCGGCCCCAGAGTCTAAGGAGGTCTTTCTCAGAACTGCAGGTGGGCCACGGTCGGGCTGATTCGCAGGCCCTGTGAGGACTGGAAGGGGAAGTCCGTGTGCTGGGGGTGTGTTTCCACATCGGGGATGTCTGTAGAAATGGTTTCCGATGGTCGGCCTGCGTGTGTCTGTGTGCGGGTCACTTCCTGTGGTGGCGCTGGGGTGAGCACTAGCAGGGCTGTGTACAAGGGGCTGGGGCACCAGCGGCTCTGCTCAGCCTCTAGGAGACCTCCCAGTCCCCTCCGGGCTCCGTTGGGCAGATTCCTCAGTGCTGAGGGGTGCCAGCTCATGGGCTGCCGTTTGGGTGCTGTGGAGGAAGGAGTGTCGCCTCTGGGCTGGGTCGGCTGGAGATTGTTCCCAGTGTCCTGAGGGCTGTTTGCAGTAGCTGGGTGCCCTCTGGACCTCACCACCTTGTGACTTGTCTGTCTCCCCTTGTTAGGGTCTGGGGAGAGGAAGGTGACATCTCCCTCCCTTCGGCTCCCTGAGTTCTGATCTTGGGTTCCTGCATAGCCCATCCCTGTCCTTCCTCCGTGCACAGGGGAAGTGAGAAGGGGGGGGGGGGTCATGGACCCTGCCCTCTTAGGCCAGGAAGGCTGAAAAAGCAGAAGTCAGGGGAGCAGCGGGGCCCTCTGACCACCGGCTGGAGCTCCACCATGCAGACCCCGGCAGATTTCCCTAGGGTGCGAGAGGCTCGGTTCCTCGTCGCAGAAGGGTGAGCAGGAGTGGGGTCTGCGGCGGCATGTCTCACCGACTGTGAAAGGCATGGGCTGGGGTGGCGCCATCCCCTGGGCTTTCTGGTGATGACCTCTGTCCCCAAGAGTGTCCTCCTCAGGGGCAGGCACACAGGTGGGGCTCAGGCCTGGGCGGGGAGCAGGAGCTCAGCCATTCCCCCTCAGAGGCAGGCTCTTGGCCTGACCCACCCGGCGGTAATACTCAGAGCCCTGATTGGCCCGCGGCTCTGGGGTCTGTTAACACCAACTGCCCAGTTAGGAGGGGCCTGGATGGGCCTCTTGCTGAGGGAGGCTTGTGGATGGCAGGAAATGGCTCAGGCCTGTCCCCAACTTATGCTTGAGGTGTGACCCCAGTTAGGTAGTAACCAGAGTTTTGGGTCAGGTTGGTGTGGGCTTGTGTGGCGTCTGGTGATTTCCGTTTCTGGGAACGGGAGCTCTGGGGGCATTTGGATCCGCATCAGCCGTCAGATGACGCTGGGAATGCCCCCTTCACCCGTCATCCTCCTCCTGAGCCCCCAGACCTGAGACTAGGAGCAGATTTGCCACCAGGGGCGAGCACTGCAGGGCCCTCCCAGGACTGGGCATGCAGCTAGTGTCACCCCTCTTTGTCCCCAGAGCTCTGCCCTGCACCTGGGCCTGACCCAGCTCCTGCCCTGGGCCCCACTGCTGCTTGGGGTCCTGTGCGTGTGTGGGGGCTGTGGCTGTCTTCACCTGTTGGGCTGTATTCTCCCTCTCTGCCTGTTGAGAACTTCCCATCTGTCGCTTGTTGGCTGCCCATCTGTCTCCTTCTGTTTCTGCCTGTTGGCTCCATGTCTCCATCCATCTCGGCCTGTGGATGTGTTCCCTGGCCTCAGTGTTGGGTGTCTCTCAGGCCCGCTCTGCCTGTGAGTGCCCTGCTGGGTACCTGCCACCTCTGTCTCTCTTCTTTGTGTATGTGGGGTGCCTTGCTTTCTCTGTCCCCGCCTGCAGAGGGCGCGGGGGCTTAAGCCTGCTTGTTCATCTCTCTCTCGTGTCTCTCTCTCTGTCTCGTGTGTCGGGCACTGTCACTCTTGGTACCTATCTATTCCTTATGGTGTGGGGCTTTCCTTGTCAGCCCACAGGGGGATGGGGGGGAGGGCCCCAGGGCAGTCCTCAGGCAATGGGGGAGAGAAAGAGAGGAAGGGAACATGGGTTGGTGTCAGTCTGGAGCTGGAAACCACAGCCCCTGAGTGATTGGTGGCCCCGGCTGGGCCCAGCCCCCGCCCTCACCCTGCACATCCGCCTTAGGCCTGGCCACCTCCGCGCAGCCCCTGAGCCACTGCTCCTGCCATGGTGCCTCGGCCCTGGCGGGCGGATGGAGCAGGATCCCAAGCCGCCCGTCTGTGGCTCTGGGCCCTGCTCCCTTGGCTGCCCAGGAAGCAGCGGCCCCGACCAGCCAGACCTCTGTGCCTGCCCCTGGCCCTGGCTCTGGCCCCAGTCAGGGCTCGGTGAGTGTCCCAGCTGTCGGGGGGCCTTGGGAGCAGGTGCCTGGGCAGCCAGTTGGCCTAGGCTAGCTGGAGGATGTCGGGCCCAGCTCCGGCCATCCTGGGTGACTGACCCCACCTCAGCCTTGCTTCCTGGGGAGATGAGGTTCTCCTCCAGGGCAGTAGTGACAGCCTGAGGGCAGGGTAGAGAGGTCCATCCTAAATGACTTGGGCCCGACCAGGGGCTTTAAGTAAGTAGACTTGTAGGAAGGAACTTCTGGTGGATGGGTTGTGGGATTTCTGGCCTGAACTCCTTGCCACCCTGGGGTGGCACTTATTGGGTTGGTGGGGGAGTCCCAGGGGATTCCTGTGTCCCTGTGCAGCTCAGCCCCATCCTACTGGCCAGAGGAACCCTGTCACTGCGTTCTGATCAGCAACAGAAGATCAGCGTCGCCTTTCTGTATAAGAACAAACACTACTTCCTATTGTGGCAAAACCAACCTTTTGCAGTGGGGGTGGGGATCGTCACCAGAGGGACACCCAGAGGGGTTCACACCTTCCCTGGATAGGTCTGTGGGCCTCAGCCAGTGCCGGGGGCAGGAGGAATGGCGGCGCAGTGCTGCTCCCGGCCTTGGAGGCAGGTCTGGTCAGGGCTGCTCTCTGGCCGGGCCTGGTGGGGGGCTGTCTCCGGAGGTTCATGGGGAGAGTCCTCGCCCCCTGCCCACCAGCTCTCTCCCACTCAGGATGAGGGGCGTCCTCAAGGAGATCTCCATCACTCACCATGTCAAGGCTGGCTCGAGAAGGCAGACCCGTCCCATTTTGAGCTCCTCAAGGTTCTGGGCCAGGGATCCTTTGGCAAAGTGAGTCCTAAGCACAAAGCAGGGAGGGCAGCACTGGGTGGAGGTTGGGGTCACCCGAGAACTCAAGAACAGCTGGTAAGGGTGGGTGAGTCTGTGGGGGGGCTTGAGACATCGACCGGTACCCTAGAAGGGAAGGTTCACTTGGGTCTTGGGGAAAAGAGAGGTGGAGCCCGGGGCCTGGAGGGTGGGCGCTCCTGGATTCGGTCTCCCCAACTCTCCTTTGTGTCCCTGCTGCGGCCTTCCCAGGTGTTCCTGGTGCGGAAGATCACACGGCCGGACAATGGACATCTGTATGCCATGAAGGTACTCAAGAAGGCAACACTGAAAGGTTAGTGGAGGGCAGGGCTCATTCGACTTGGAATGTGCCCTGAGCCCATCAGGGTGACCTACTACGCAGGGGTCTTGAGGCTGAGTGGGGTGGTGGCTGTGTCTGGGGTGCATGGTGTGAAGAGAGAGAACCCAAATCCTTGCCTTGGCCCCACATTTGGAGGAAAAGACAAAGTGTGGTGGGCTTTGGCTCATAGAGAGGGTCTCATATAAGGAGGAGCCCTTTGGGCTATTACTTGGAGCATAAGTAGGGGAGGGTTCATGGAAGGAGGAGGTGGTTTGCAGGCAAACGTGTGGGGGGGTCGTTTGCAGATATTTGGTATATTTGGGAACTCCGGTTAACTGAGGCATGGAGGGAAAGAAAATTAAAGTCAAGAGTAAAAGGTATTGCTTAGGTTTTATATTCCTTAAAGTTGAGTGTCACGATTTGTTGTAGGATTTACGTTAATGTCCTGGACACACGCCCACACCATAGTGCTGGAATCCTTGTGTCCTTGTTCCCAGAGCTCTTCGTGTGTGTGTGTGCACGTGTGTGTTTGTGTGCGTGTGTATGTGCACGTGTGTGTATGTTTGTGTGTGCATGTGTTAGTGTGTGATATGCATGAGTGTGTATGTGTGCATGCATGTGTGTTAGTGTGTGCATGTATGCACACATATATGCTGCTCAGATGCATGTTCTGAATTGTGGCCTCAGGATCTGTTGTTTCAGGTAGCTCCCTGGGACCCAGGCCAGGTTAAGAGGGTCCTGGGAAAGGCTTCCTGGGGGCTCACAAGGCCAAGGTTGAGGGTCATAGAGGGGTTAGGGGTAGGTTGCTCAGACTGGCCCAGTTGAAGGTTGCTGAGTGGGACATGGTGGACAGTTGCTTGCAGTGAAAGTCAGGGTACAAAGGCTCCAACCCAGGCTCTGCCATGAGAGGGAAGGTCAGGGGAAGGCGAACTCTCCTGGGCCGCTTGTTCGCTGCCGGATCAGTGGTGACTGTCCTTCTCTGGCCAGTGCGTGATCGTGTTCGGACCAAGATGGAGAGAGACATCCTGGCTGATGTAAACCACCCCTTTGTGGTGAAGCTACACTATGGTGAGGCACAGCCCCTCCCCACACTCCTACCCTGATTTTTTAAATATGTTTGATTTGTTTGGGGCCACACCCAGTTGTATAAGATTTATACTATTGCCTCTGCACTCAGGAATCACTTCTAGCGGGATTGGGAGACCATTGTGGGTGCTGGGGCAAACCCAGTCTGCCTCGTGCAAGGCAAGCACCCCACCCACTGTACTGTTGCTCTAGCCCCCTCCCACCCTGTCTGCCAGCCTGGCCCAGCCTGTGGGCTGCAGCTTCACCTCCCACCTGAATGGCAAGATTGCTGGGCAGAGGGCCAGGGCTGAGGACCCAGCTAACTCTGCTGGCCTTGCCCTCTTTCCCCAGCCTTCCAGACAGAGGGCAAACTCTACCTGATTCTGGATTTCCTGCGTGGCGGGGACCTCTTCACGCGGCTCTCTAAAGAGGTGAGCTACACCTTACTGCAGAGGGCCCAGAAGGGAGCTGGGGCCATGAGCCCTCTTCTCCAAGGACCTGTGAAGTGGCGGGGATGTGCCTAGACTTGGCATCTAGGCCTGCCTAGCAGTTTCTAACCCAGGAACCACCTTCCCCCCAACAAAACCTGAGAGAGTCCCCCAAGATTGGCTGAAGAGCACTAGCCTCTGGATTTGGTGTAACCTAATTAACCTAATTCTGGGGAACTAAGGTTCTCTCCCACCTCGAGTCTTCAGGGAGAAGTCCAGATCCATCCAGAAAGCCTGATCCTTTTGCCACACCTGGCTGTTTTCAGGGCTTACTCCTAGTGCTATTCCCAGGGGTCACTCCTGATGGGCTCAGGGAATCATAAAGGGTGCCAGGATTCGAACCCAAGTTGACTGCTTATATATAAGGCAAGTGCCCCACCTGCTGTACTATCGTCCCAGCCTGAAAGCTGAATACTTTGGCATCTTGTGCCAACAATAGCTGTTGAATTGGTGTTAAGGGTTGGAGCCAGATCAACGCATGGGACCATTAATGCATTCTGGCTTTAGAAAAGAGTCAAACTTTGTATTACTGTTTTAGGGCCATACCTGGCAGTGCTCAGGGGGCTATTCCTGGTCTTGTACTCAGGAGTACAAGGGATAGTTTCCCCTCCAAACACAACTAGGGCATTTGTGTTTGGAGGGCATTTGTGGTGGTGGGGATTTGAATGGGGATAAGCAGAACTTTTATTTTTCTATTTTGGTTTGGGGCCACACTTGGCATTGCTCAGGGCTTTCTTCTGGCTTTATCCTCAGGCATCACTCCTGGTGGGCTCGGGGACCATATGTGGTGCTGGGAACTGAAGTCAGGTCTGCTGCTTGAGAGGCAAGCACTGAACCCGCTTATACTATTTATGACCCAGAAATTTTATTTATTTTTACTTATTTATTGATTTTCAATTTGGGGCTACGCCCAGCAATACTGAGGGGTTATTCCTGGCTCTGCACTCAGGAATCACTCCTGGTGGTGCTTGGGAAACCAAATGGGATGTCAGGGATTGGACCTGGGTCTGCCGCATGCCAGGCAAGTACAACCTTCCCTGCTGTGCTATCTCTCCAGGCCCCACATTTTATTTTTTAATGTTGCACTAGGCATATATTTATATGCTTGAAAGGCGATACATGCATCGAGAGTCGCCCTCCCAGCTTCTCCTCCTGGTTCACCCCTTGCCTAGGTAAACATGTTTACTGGTTTCTTATTGAAGATTTCCATTCATTTATAAGTACAAAGCAGTTTAATTAGTCTTCTGAATCTTGTCTCATACTTTCTTATGTAAAAAATATGATTCTGTATGGCTTGTGCTGGACCTTACTTGTTTTCAAGAAAGCATGTCTTGGAAATTTTTTTTTTTTTTTGCTTTTTGGGTCACACCCAGCAATGCTCAGGGGTTATTCCTGGATCTGCACTCTGGAATTACCCCTGACAGTGCTCAGGGGACCATATGGGATGCTGGGGATCGAACCCGGGTTGGCCGCATGCAAGGCAAATGCCCTACCCACTGTGCTATCGCCGGCCCTGAGAATGTTCTATACTAGAGAAGTCGTGATAGCCAGTAAGGCTTTTGCCTTGCTTGTGTTCATCCTGTGTTTGATCTCGGGCACTACATCCCTGAGTGTCATCAAAAATGATCTCCACGCACAGAAATAGGAGTAAGCTGTGAGCTCCACTGAGCGTGGCCCCTCCTCCTCTAAAAATCTCTCATACGGGGGCCAGAGCGATAGTCCAGCGGGTAGGGCGTTTGCCTTGCACTTGGCCGGCCCATGGTGGCCCCAGTTCGATCCCCAGCATCCCATATGGTCCCCTGAGCACCGCCAGGGGTAATTCCTGAGCAAAGAGCCAGGAGTAACCCCTGAGCATCGCCAGGTGTGACCCAAAAAGCAAAAAAAAAAAAAAAATCTCTCATATTGGGGTCTGGAGAAAGTTCTTTTTCCATTTAGCTGTGGAGCATTGGTTATGTGGGCAGATATCCTTATCTCTGTCTTCTGTGCCAGACAAACCCAATAGTGACATTTCTCATATTTTGCTGTTGTTGAACACTGCCGTGTAATATGGACTTTCCACGCCAGACTCCTGACGTCAGACACAGAGAAGGATACTGGACGTGGGTGTCTAAGGATCTGCCCAAGGTGGCCCCTTAGGACCCAGCTCTGAGGGAGAGACTCCCCAGCTGACTGCCTCGCCCGCTCTGCCACAGGTCATGTTCACAGAGGAGGATGTAAAGTTTTACTTGGCCGAGCTGGCTTTGGGCCTGGACCACCTGCACAGCCTGGGCATCATTTACAGAGACCTGAAGCCTGAGAAGTGAGTGAAGGCCCCACCTGCCTCCCCAGAGAGCAGAGGTAGATTCCGAGGTCCCCCGCGCCTAGACTCTTCATCCACCCACACCCATGGATGTGGACACGGCACTAGCTAAGAAAGCCCCACCCCCAGGCTGTCCATGGTGGGGGAGCTGATTTGGGTGACAGCTGGCTCGCCAGGGAGGGCGCCTGATGATGCACTAGTATGCACCTAACTAAAGGCCAGGCCCCTCCACCCCCATGCCTGAGGCATTGCCTACCTTTTGTTTTGTTATTGTTTGTTTGTTTTGGGTCTCATCTATCAATGCTCAGGGGTTACTCCTGGCTCTGCACTCAGGAATTACTCCTAGTTGTGCTCAGGGGACCATATGGGATGCTGGGGACCAAGCCGGGTTGGCCATATGCAAGGTAAACAAACACCCTACCGCTCTGCTATTGCTCCGGCCCCTTGCCTACCTTTCTTGCTAATCCAGTGTGTGTCCCAAGAAGTTATCAATAGGAACTGTTCCTTGATATGACCGTATCAAATTTTCTAGATTTTTCCTTAGCATCTCCATATTCTCAGTTGGTACCCTGGGAGCCAGGGGGTGTGGTGAGTGGATTAAGATCTGCTTTAAAATAGGCAGACCCAGGGGCCGGAGCGATAGCCCAGCGGGTAGGGCGTTTGCCTTACACGCGGCCAGCCTGAGCCTGCTCGGGTTCGATCCCGGCATCCCATATGGTCCCCGAGCACCGCCAGGAGTAATTCCTGAGTGCAGAGCCAGGAGTAACCCCTGAGCATTGCCGGGTGTGACCCAAAAAATAAAAAAAAAAAAAAAAAAAAAATAAAATAGGCAGACCCAACTTCAAATTGTACCTCCTCACCTACTAGCCGTTATCATGAGGTATTAATCTCCCTGAGCCTTGGTTTCCCCACTGTTAAGATGGGGGCCCAGACATACCAAGTTTACAGTTTTCTCAGGATTAGCAAAGATGGTAGGCAACACACCTGTGGCATTGCTCCCCCCACAAACTCCCCCAGTTAGGTGGAGCTGAGTGAAGCACCTTCTCTGGGCTGGGGTAACCCCCACCCCCCTTAGTGTTGCCATCACCCACGGGAGGCTCACAGCTGAAGGATGCTGACCCGTCTCTCCCTTACAGCATCCTTCTGGATGAGGAGGGCCATATCAAGCTCACTGGTGAGTGGGAGCCCGCCCCTTCCGGTCCTGTCTCCACCACTCACTCACTAGCTGTGATCATGGACGAGGCTGGTAAAGGGTCTGGGCTGAGCGCTTGGGGCTCATTCTTCCCATGTCTGTATCAGACACTGAAAGGGTTGTAAAGCCTTAGCTCCAGACCCAGAATTGTCTGCGTTTGAATCACTGCTCTCCTCTTGTGGCTTTGGACAAGTCACTGCACTGTTCTGGGCCTCAGCTTCCCTCAAGTGTTGGGGTCATCCCTGAGAGCACTGTCCGTGGTTAGGGGATCGGCGGGGATACGAGGTGGCAGTGGGTAGGCAGGATTTCCTGAAGACGTGCATCCTTGCCCTTCTGGCTGCAGACTTTGGCCTGAGCAAGGAGGCCATTGACCACGAGAAGAAGGCCTATTCCTTCTGCGGGACGGTGGAGTACATGGCCCCCGAGGTCGTCAACCGCCAGGGCCACACCCACAGTGCTGACTGGTGGTCCTATGGGGTGCTGATGGTAAGTACCCAGGCAGGGCTAAAGCTGCCAACCCAGGTTGTGGGCCTTAGTTTCCCCATTTATATAAGGGATTGGTGGTCTGTGTGGTTCTCCTTTCTCCTAGCCTAGCTGTCATTTCATTTCCTTCCTTTTTAGTCCCTCTTTTTTTTTTTTTGGTCCCACTTGGTGGTGCTCAGGGGCTGCTCCTGGCACTGCTGTGGGGACCGTGCATGATGCCGGGATTGAACTGGAGTCACCTGCATGCACGGCACGGGCCTTACTATCTCTTTATCCTCCCTTAGACGGCCCGGGCTTGGCCCCACCTGCACTGGGCCTCCCCGATTTCTGCCTCCTAGAGCTGCCCCTGTGGGCTAGATGATAGTGAGGTGTGGGCTGATGGGCTGGGTCCAGGTGGACGTGGGGGTCCATAGGTCAGGCCTGCCAGACTCCTGGACTGGCCTGCGTGGGAGAGGCCGGGAAAGCTGACTGAGCCCTTGTTCTCTGCAGTTCCGAGATGCTGACAGGCTCCCTGCCCTTCCAGGGGAAGGACCGGAAGGAGACCATGACACTGATTCTGAAGTATGCACCCACCCCTCCTGATCCCTCAGGGTCCCTCCCACCCACAATCCACTTTGGGGATCAGAGTAATACCCTGTAGTGGCCTCAGCTTCCCCACTAATGAGCAGATCCGCTGGGGTGAACAGTGTGCTTCCCAGGGCCCCTTTTGCTTCCCCTGGGGCTGTGGGAGGGGTCCCCGAAACCTTCAGGAGGTGAGTTAGTAGGTGGCTTGTCTGGACTGAACTGGAAACCAGCCCTGACTAGAGGGAGGAGGGGAGACAGCCTCTGGGGCGGGGCTCCCCCTGATGACGCCCGGGGGCTGTTTCAGGGCGAAGCTAGGCATGCCCCAGTTTCTGAGCACAGAAGCCCAGAGCCTCCTGCGGGCTCTCTTCAAGCGGAATCCTGCCAACCGGCTTGGTAAGCAGCTCGGCCACAGAGGGAGTGGGGCAGAGCTGCAGCGGGCCACGGGGCCACATCTGGAGTTGAAAGGGTCTGTTGTCCTTTGTGTGGGCAGACAATGCTGTTGGCCCCCCTCCTCTCTGGCTCTGTGTGTGGTGTTTGGGGTGCAGGGGGGTGTGACCTGTGTGTGGGGGCAGGCAGGAACTGAGTCATCCCCACCCCCTGGGACAAGGACAGAGGCCCCACACAGTCACAGCCCTGGCTGCTGGCACAGACATGAGCATGTGCGCGTGAGCTGAGGCCTGCGGCTCAGGTCCCAGGCTGGCCCATGTCAGGTCTTTGTGGCAGAACCCCGGGGCTGAACCCCGTTGGTAGAGGGAGGAGGGCCCTGTCAGAGCTAGGTGGCTCCATCCACTGGCCCTCGTCCCATGGTGGTGAGGTTCCTTCTGACTCCCCTGGCTCTGAAGTGAGTGGGGCCCATGGTCTCTCAGTGCTCATGCTCTTGTGTGCTGCTTAAGTCCTGGGTTCACCTAGATCTGCTTTGTAAGGTCCCTGCCAGGGCCTCAAGAGTGAACAGGATACGCCTGTCTTGTGGCCGATATGAGCAGTGGGTAAGAGCCCCAGCATGCGGGCTGGTGGAGTAGGATCTGCTCTGTAGATCTCAGAGTATGACCTGTTTATTTTTTGGGTCTACCCAGCTCTGTGGAGGAGTTACCCCTGGCTCTGTGCTTAGGAGTTACTCCTGGAGATGCTCAGGGGACCATATGGGATGCTAGGGATCGAAACCAGGTTGGCCGTGCTAGACAATGCTCTCTACCCACTGTACTATTGCTGTGGCCCCTGTACCCTGCTTCTGACCAGCTCTGTAAACTTGGCTGAGTTGCGTGGCCCCCTGGGCCCTCCTCATAAAGGGCCCCAGCAGATGCAAAGTGCTGAGTGGGCAAGGCGCTCTGGGGCGATGGCTGGGCAGACTGGGGCAGCCTGAGTCCTTCCACCAACTCTGCTCTCAGTGGACTGCTGCGGGTCCTAGATGGCAGCATGTGGTGGGGGCTCAGGTCAGCTTGGGAGCTGACCATCTGGGGCTCTTGCAGGCTCCGGGCCTGATGGGGCAGAGGAGATCAAGCGGCACGTCTTCTACTCCACCATCGACTGGAATGTGAGTGTGGATCCACCCAGTACCCCGAGACTTCTTCAGTGGGTGATGGGGAGGGGTTTCTGCCTTACCACCTCTCCCACCTAGGGGCTCCGGGCGGTCCAGGTAACCTCACACTACCCCACCTTGCAGAAGCTGTACCGTCGTGAGATCAAACCCCCTTCAAGCCAGCTGTGGCTCAGCCCGATGACACCTTCTACTTTGACACAGAATTCACATCCCGCACCCCCAGGGGTATGTCCCTTGCCTGGATTGTATTAGCCTGGCCCAGAAGGAGAGCAGGTGTCAGGGCACTTTGGATCACTGGTGCTCAGAGACTGTCACTCATTGGGCCATTGGTGGGCGGGTCTTTCACTCCATCCTGCATCTCTGCAGTGTCTCTGTGTCAGGCTGAGGATGGGGGCATGGGAAGCTAAGCCATGTGGAGATGTCAGGACCCCTGCCCAAGGCATTTTCTTTTTTTTTTTTGGGGGTGTCACACCGGCAATGCTCAGGGGTTACTCCTAGCTCTTTTCTCAGGAATTACTCCTGGCTGTACTCAGGGGACCACATGGGATGCTGGGGATCGAACCGGGTCAGCCACATGCCAGGCAAACATCCTACCCACTGTGCTATCTCTCCGGCTCCTCCCAAGGCATTTTCCAGCCCACTGGCAACCCTAGACGTTAGCCTCATACTGGCGTCAGAACTAAAAAAATCTGACCTAGCAGAAGGGTGAGGCAGAGCCTGTGCGCAGTGCAGGGTGACCGTGCCCACACATTGAGAGCAGTTGTGGGGATTGGTTTTGGCTCTTCTGCCCGCCAAGCCTCAAGGCAGCCTGTGGACTGTGGTTCACATACAGACCCCCTTGGTCCGCGGCTTGTCTGTGATCATTCAAGGTCAGGGAGGGAGCTTGGTAAATCCTAACCTCTGGCCAGGTTCCTGGGAGAGGTGTGGAAGTGCACTGAGAAGGACGGGTTTTGAGAGACAGTTGGGGGGCGTGCGGTGGGCATTCTCACCGTGGCTTGCATGTCCCTGAGGACACAGAGCAGTCTGTGTGTTTCGTTTTTTTTTTTTTTTGGCCATACCTGGCAGTATTCCTCTCTCACTCAGGAATTACTCCTGACTGGTGGCGCTCTAGGGAACGGTGTGGGATGCCGAGGATAAAACCTGGGTCAGCCACGTGTACAGCAAGCACTTTATCCACTGTGCTATCATTCCAGCCTGTTTTTGTTCTTTTATTTGGTGACTGCACCCCCCCCCTCATGTGGAGACGGGGAGACCCAGGAACAGACTTCCTATGGGGAGAGAGATGTGAAGTGCTCACTTAGGCAGTGCTCACTTATGGGAAGTGCTCACTTAGGGCAGTGCTCACTTAGGGCAGTGCTCACTTACGGGAAGTGCTCACTTAGGGCAGTGCTCACTTACGGGAAGTGCTCACTTAGGGCAGTGCTCACTTACGGGAAGTGCTCACTTAGGGCAGTGCTCACTTATGGGAAGTGCTCACTTAGGGCAGTGTTCACTTACAGGGTGAGGGGCACCACCTCAAAGTCACCCCCTTCCTGCCCCTCCAGACTCTCCAGGCATCCCCCAGCGCGGGTGCCCATCAGCTGTTCCGTGGCTTCAGCTTCGTGGCCACTGGCCTGATGGATGACGACGGCAAAACTTCGTGCCACGCAGGCACCACTGCACTCGGTGGTTCAGGTAAGGGGCCGAGCTGGCGGCTCAGTTATTCTGTACCACGTGACAGCCACAGAGGCAGGGCATGGGGAATACAGGTTCTCGCCCTGTGCCACCCTGGAGCCCACTGGCCCGCCAACTTCTCTGGGCCTCATTTGTACAGCAGAGATGACCGATGCCGTTCACCGGCACAGAGTCCAGACGGTGGGGCGTGTGTTGACGCAAGAGGTGGTGGGGGCAGGAGGTGGGGGGTGATCCTACAGGTGGCTTTCAGGTTCCTGACTGGGGTGGGAGGTGACTCAGGTCTGCGCCTTGAGCGCCATCTGTCCACCTCCCCTGGCTCCTAAGGAAACCTAGATTCACCAGTGAGAATGTCATCTCGAGCCGGTTGCCTGGGTTCCAGAGTCACGAGCCGAGGGGCTGAGCTGGCCTCACTTTCTCCATCTCTCAGGAGTGAGGGCTGAGAGCCTTCCTGTGCAGGGGCCCTTGGGGATGACATGAGCGAGCATGTGGGGAGTGAAGGTGATTGTGTGACTTACCCAACTAGGTTTGCTCCTATTCCAACACTCCTATCCCACACTGCAGAGCCTGGGAAGCTACCCGTGTTGTACTTGATATGCCAGATACCAGTAACAATTATAGACCTCATTCCCATGACCTGATGGAATGGTTTGAGGCTCTTTATGTTCCTGGAGCAAGCGGGTGCCCTTGGGCTCTACTTGTATGAGACAGGTCATATGGAGATGTTACTGGTGCCCGCTCGAGCAAATCGATGATGAACGGGAAGACAGTGATACAGTGATACCCAACTAGGACTTGTATATCCAGGACAGAATTGTTGAGTCGGGCTGGAGCAGAGGACTGCACTCAGCTAGGGCTGTCCGCGGGATCCGAGCTCTCCTGAAGGATCCGAGGGATAAGCCCCTGCTGTGCCAGCACCTCACAGAGGCATTGCTGTGATTAGTGTCTCAAGTACTAATCAAGTACCCAGAAAGGGAGCCAGCTCATCAGTTCCGGGCTCCTGCACCCCCTGGGCCTGCTGGTCCTCTCAGGGCTCCTGTAATCGCCCCCTATCCCCCACCCCTGCCCCGCCAGGTCTGCTGGTCTTCTCAGGACTCTTACTGTGACCACCTGCACAGGTTGCGGTTTTGTTGCCTGTTCCCCACACCCCATCTACCGTGTTTGAGCAGCCCAGGAACCTGTTATGTACCCATCATATAGCATAGGAAAACGGAGCCCCAGAGAGGGGCAGATTCTTTTTTTTTTTTTTTTGCTTTTTTGGGTCACACCCGGCAATGCTCAGGGGCTACTCCTGGCTCTGCACTCAGGAATCACTCCTGGCGGTGCTCGGGGGACCATATGGGATGCGGGGGATCGAACCCAGGGCCGGCACAGGCAGGCTGCGTGCTAGGCAAACGCCCTACCTGCTGGGCTATCGCTCTGGTCCCGAGGGGCAGATTCTTGCCCAGACTCCTGCCCTAGCCGCTGCTGTCTCTGGGCCCAGGCCCTGGTGTCAGACTGTCACATCAGTCCCAGTGTTTGTTTCCTGCAGCAACTCCATGGGAAGAACCTGGTGTTTAGCGGCGGCTACGTGGTGAAGGAGACGATCGGTGTGGGCTCCTACTCCGTGTGTGTAAGCGCTGTGTGCACAAGGCCACCAACACAGAGTATGCTGTCAAGGTAGGTCTCTGGCCTGGGCTTTTTGGCGTGGGGGCAGCCCTTCCAAGCAGTGCTCAGGGGGTCCCTCCTGGCAAATCTTGGGTAGCCTGTTAGTTGGTTAAGTGCAGGGCCTGGGAATACAGAGTTGCTGAGGCACAACCAGCCGTGCTTGCGGCCTCCAATTCACCACTATAGTCATCACTATAGCTGGTGACTCTTGGGGACCTTGTAGGCTCACAGATCAAACTAAGATCAGACACATGCAAGACATGCCTCGTCACCCTTTCCTGGCCCTAACCCTAACCCTGGCCCTGCCTGATCCCATTTTGATGAGGCTGCTGGGTGGGGGAGCCCCTGTCGGGACTGGGGCGGGGATGTCTGAGGCTCCAGGTGGGACAGGATGTTTGGGTGAAAGGCAGGGGACACTGCCCGTGGCCTCCGGAGCAGGGATGGACCCAACACCGCCGTGCACCCACTTCCTCAGGTCATCGACAAGAGCAAGCGAGATCCCTCGGAGGAGATTGAGATTCTCCTGCGGTGCACGGGCAGCACCCCAACATCATCACACTCAAGGGCGTGAGTGGGGATGTTCTGAGACTGGGGAGCACCGCTCTCGAGGGGCTCAGGCGTGCCTGACCTTTATCACCTCACAGTGCAGGGTGGGGCCCTGATGTTTCCTGTCTGGCTAAGCCCCCCTGGACCCTCTGTTCCCACCTTGAGAGCCTTCCTGTCCACAGGGGGATATTCCTGCACTGTCCAGTCTGGGGAGGACAGGGGTCCAGGGTGGCAGCCCTTCTAGCTTCCCTGAAAGTCCTGATCATGTGTCCTTGGGCTCATGTGCCTCCTTCCTGGCTGGCTGAGTGGGCAGGCCCTCTGGAGGCCCAGGCTGGCATCCGGGAGGGCTCACAGTGAGGTCTCGGCAGGTGTACGACGACGGCAAGCACGTGTACCTGGTGACCGAGCTGATGCGTGGTGGTGAGCTGCTGGACAAGATCCTCAGGCAGAAATTCTTCTCGGAGGCGGGAGGCCAGCTGTGTTCTGTACACCATCAGCAAGACTGTGGAGTACCTGCACTCCCAGGGGGGTACGTCTCAGTTGGTGATCTCAGCGTGGGGGGCTGGGGGGCTGCTGGGAGTCCTCTTGCCACACAGTGCAGCACCAGGTCCTGGCTCAGGGCAGTGTCCAAAGCAGCCAGGTACGGGAGACTGGAGCTGGACGGTGAGTAGGGGAGCCAGGGTGCTGGAGATCAAACCTGGGTCCACTGTATGCAAGGCCGAGGACAGGTTGTGAAAAGACATTTCTTCAGTGTCTGCCGGATGCCAGGCATCACACTGAGTTCTTTGTGTACATGACCTCAGCTGATTTTGGTTTTTTTGGTTTGGATAGGTAAGACACATGCCTTAGACATGACTGAGCTAGACTTGATCCTAGCACACCACATATGGTCCCCTGAGTCCGCCAGGAGTAAGCTCTGAGGACTTCCAGTTGTGGACCACAAATCAGAAAGAAAAGTGGGGCCAGAATGATAGTACAGTGAGTAGGGCATTTGCATTGCACTGGGTTCGATCCCGGCATCCCATATGATCCCCTGAGCACCGCCAGGAGTAATTCCCTGAGTAATTCCTGCCAGGAGTAATTCCTGAGCATTGCAGGACCAGGAAAGCCACAGGGCCCAGAGCTAGGTCATGGTAAAGCCACAGGGACACAGGGGCACAGGGGCAAGATAGGAAATAGGACTGGACTGTGATGGGGACTCATGTGTGTATAGTGTGTGGGGTTAAACCCTGGACCTCACATGTAAGGCCTCTGCCCTACTGCTGAGATATACCCCAGCCTATGTCCTTTTGTATTTTCTTTGTTTTTTCTTTCTGGTGCCACATCCAGTGATTCTCAGGGGTTACTACTGGTTCTGTGGTCAGAAATCACTCCTGGCACGGGCCGGAGGCGATAGTCCAGCAAGTAGGGCATTTGCCTTGTATGCGGCCGGCCCATGCCGGCCGGGTTTGATCCCTGGCATCCCATATGGTCCCCGAGCACCTCCAGGAGTAATTCCTGAGTGCAGAGCCAGGAGAAACCCCTGAGCATCACTGGGTGCGACCAAAAAAAAAATTTCTCTTGGCAGTACTTGGTGGACCATATGGGATGCTGGGGATCAAATCCAGGTTGGCCACATGCAAGGCAAGCATCCTACCTGCTCTACTATCTCTCCAGCCCCCTCCCCATGGCCATTTTTTTAAATTAAGTTCTTATAGATTTGTTTGTTTGTGTTTTGGGGCCACACCCATAAGCTCAGGGCTTACTCCTGGCTCTGCTCAGGGATCACTCCTGGCAGGTTGAGAGTGCTGGAGATCAAACCTGGGTCAGCTGTATGCAAGGCAAGTAAGTGCCCTGACCACTGTACTATGACTCTGGCCCCTTACAGCCCCCTATAGTTTTATATTTCTAGACACAGTTTACACCATTATTTTTACAATGGTGTTAGCATGGTTTGGTATACTCTTACCCCAGCTTATTGCCACAATATGCCCAAGACACTGCCCCAGCCCATGCCCCTGTTCAAAATGAACTTTTAAAAATCTTGGGCCATATCTGATGGTGGTTCTCAGAGCTTCCTACTGGCTAGGTTTGGGGAACTATATTATATGGAGCTCTGGGGGTCAAACCGAGGGTCAACCGTGTGCAAAGCAAGTGCCCTACCTTCTGTACTATCTCTCTGGCCACTTTAAGGATTTTTTTTTGTTGTGAAAATGTCAACATATCATCACCCAGATTTGAGAATTTTTTTTCTTCTTTTTTGGGTCCACCCAGTGATGCTCAGGGGTTAATCCTGGCTCTGCACTCAGGAATTACTCCTGGCGTTGCTCGGGGACCATATGGGATGCCAGGGGATCGAACCGGGCCGGCCACATGCAAGACAAACGCCCTACCTGCTGGAACTATCACTCCGGCCCCAGATTCAAGAATTGTTAAAGTACTTTAAAATTTTAGTTTGTTTTGATTTCTGGGCCACACCTGGCAGTGCACAGGACTTACTCCTGGCTCTGTGCTTGGGGATTATTCCTGGCAGTGCTCAGGGGAACATATGGAGTGCCAGGGATTGAACCTGGCTTGTCCACTTGCTCGGCAAGAGCCATGCCCGCTGTACGCACTCTGGCCCCAAGAATTGTTAAGATTTTTACAGCTGCTTCTCTCCTCCTTTCTTCTATCCCTTCTTTTTATTGTTGTTATGGATTTTCCATAGATTATTTTTGGGCTTTTTAGGTTACACCTGTCCTTGGGGGACCATGTGGGATGCCAGGGATCAAACCCTGGTTGGCCATGTGCAAGGCAAATGCCCTCCCCACTGTGATATCACCCTTTCTATAGATATTTATTAAGGAAAAAGTTCAAATATATAGAAAGCTCAAGGGATTAGTATAGTGAAAACAGTTTTCCTTTTATTCATTCATTCATGCATTCATTTTTGCTTTTTGGGTCACACCCAGCGATACTCAGGGGTTACTCCTGGCTCTTTGCTCAGGAATCACTCCTGGCAGTGCTTGGGGGACCATATGGGATGCCAGGGATCGAACCTGGGTTGGCCACATGCAAGGCAAATGCCCTACCCGCTGTGCTATCACTCCAGCCCCAGTTTTCCTTTTATTTTATTTATTTATTTATTTATTTATTTATTTATTTATTTATTTGCTTTTTTGGGTCACACCTGGCGTCATTCAGGGTTTACTCCTGGCTCTGCACTCAGGAATTACTCCTGGCGGTGCTCAGGGGACCATATGGGATGCTGGGGGACAGAACCCGGGCCGGCGCAGGCCAGCCACGTGCAAGGCAAATGCCCTACCAGCTGGGCTATCGCTCCGGCCCCCAGTTTTCCTTTTAGATTCACCAATTCCTAAAAGTCTTCCATATTTGCTTTCTCTCTTATATGTATTTTTTGTCTCTGTCTTGATATAGAAATACTTTTTTTCTTTCTATTTTGGGTCACACCCAGCGACGTTCGGGGGTTACTCCTGGCTCTTTGCTCAGGAATTGCTCCTGGTGGAGCTCAGGGGACCATATTGGATGCTGGGGATCGAACTCACGTTGGCTGCGTGCAAGGCAAATGCCCAACCCACTGTGCTATCACTCCGGTCCCACTTCTTTCTGTTATTTCTGCCATACTTGGCTGCGCTCAGGGCTCGCCCCTGGCTCTGTGCTTCATGGAAATGCACAGTGGATGGTTCTTGCACTGGTCACCCATGTACATGTGCAAGGCAAGTCTTCACGCTCGTACTTTTTTTTCAGATCTTAGCTGTTGTAAATTTTGCTAGAGTGAACATAGGTGCACATATATTTTTTCAAATTAGAGTTTTGTGTTTTGGGGATAGGTGCTAAAGAGTGGAATTGACGTGTGTGTGTGTGTGTGTGCGCGTGTGTGTGCATGTGTGTGTGTGTGTGTGTGTGTGTTGTCTGAGGATCGAACTCTGCTCTCGTGTGCACAGCATGTACTTTGCTACTAAGCTACATCCTGGTACCATAATTCTTTATTATTAATTTTTTTTTTTTTTTTTTGCTTTTTGGGTCACACCGGTGATGCTCAGGGGTTACTCCTGGCTCTGCACTCAGGAATCACTCCTGGCAGTGCTCGGGGACCATATGGGATGCCGGGGATCGAACCCAGGCTGGCACAGGCCAGCTGCGTTCAAGGCAAACGCCCTACCGCTGGGCTACCGCTCCGGCCCCCATAATTCTATTAATTATCTGAGAACTTTCAGTGTTTTTTTGTAGAGACTGGACCTGTTTATATTCCCATCAACAGGACCCCCGCCCCCCTGAATTGTCTATAAAAGCACTCAGACCTGCCTTTTGGTTCAGATTCGCGTACATTTTAGGGCTACTGTCCTTCATTCGGCCTCTTTGCTCTGTCCTTTCTACACGTGATCAGACCACGATTTAGTGATCTGTTGCCCTGTTAATGGGCATTGATGTGTCCTGGTTCTCAACCCTTCTGAGAGATGGCTACTCATCGTTTGGGGACCATGTGGTTTTAGCGTTGGGGTGTACCTAGCTGTGGAGTGGTGTGGGTGCATATATTCATTCCTCCGTTGTGAATGTTGTCAAAGTTGTTTTTACCAACTGGCGCTCTCAGTAGGGTTGTGCTAGTTTCTCCCTGCCGGCCTCTGGCATTTTCCGCCTTTCAGTCATTGCCACTCCGGCCCGGGGGACCATTTGTGGCTATTTGTACGCTTCATTGCATTCAAATTTCTGGGCCAGAGAGGTGGAGTGACATGAGGTGGGGAGACCCGTGGTACAACTCTGTGCTGCAGCAGAGGCTGGACTGAATCACGATTCCACCAGAGGCCGCGGCCTGTTGGCTTAGTGGCTGCCTTGGGCCTGCACCTTTTGTTTGATCTGCATGATGTCGGGTGTGTTTTTGAGGCTACACCTGGTGGGGCTCAGGGGCTGCTCCTAGCAAGGTGCTCTAGGCTCACTCCCAGCACTACTCAGGGGACCAGCCTGCCTTGGACAAAGCCTGCACACTGGCCCTTGGAGCCTTCTCATGTGTGCGCCTGGTAGCCGTGATACCACAAGGTGACTGTCAACAGGGTAAGCCAAAGCTGTTCCTTTCTGGCTGTGCTGGTGGCTTGCTCAGCCGGGTGCGCTTTCCAGGGCAGTGAAATGTGAGAATATGCCCCTTGTGCCCCCACCTGTACACATGGGGGGGGCAGGTAGAAGCCTCGGCAGGTCCACCTGCTACAGTTGCTTGTTATGTGTTAGGGTGAGACCAAGATGGACTACTTCCATCTCCCTAGTACTCAGATCGCAGAACTACCTTAAGACTAGAACTGGGCTGGAGCAATAGTACAGCATTAGGGAGGGCATTTGCCTTGCACACGCCCAACTCTTGGCTTCCATCTCCAGCATCCCATATGGTTCCTGAGCACTGCCAGAAGTAATTCCTTTTTTTTTTTATTTTTGGGTCACACTCAGAAATACTCAGGAGTAACTCCTGGCTCTGCACTCAGAAATTACTCCTGGCTCTGCTTGGGAGACCTTATGGGATGCTGGGGATAGAATCTGGGTTAGCCACATGGAAGGCAAAGCGCCTTACCCGCTGAACTATTGTTCTGGCCCCCAGAAGTAATTTCTGAGTGCAGAGCCAGGAGTAACCTCTGAACTTCGCTGGGTGAAACAAAAAAAAAAATGCTTAAAGACTGTGAACTTGAACTGAGGTCAGGGCTGGTTCCCACTCTCACCTCTGTATCTGCTCCTACAGCCAGTGGATTTGCTCACGACCTCAGCTCCCTGCCCTGGGCTTCCCTGCTCACCAGGGGGCAGCGGGCAGCACTTTGTAAACGGGGAATATCCATTATAGTGACGGGGTTCTCAACTGGGTGGAGCATCCCTGACCTCTGGGCAGCTTGGCTGGACCACTGCAGGGGAAAGAGACGAGGTGCCAGGCCCAGCTTGTCCTCTGGGCCTGTACTGCGTGTTAGGAAAGAGGCAGGTCCAGAGAGCAGGTGCCTCCACTGGAGTAGTCTCTGCCCTGCTGTCTCTTCCCCCGTCTGCCTGCCGCAATTCCCTCCTGGGGGAGGCTGTCCTGGGTCCCTGCTGCTCTGCAGCCAGCCTGCCCTGTGGCAGGCTGCAAGGCCATGGGGAAGCCTCTGTTCTGAGATACTCAGATTCTCCCCTGCCAGCCCATGTGGGTTCAGGGGTATGGCGTGTCCTTTGCACAGAACTCACTTAGCACTTGCTCTGGGGAAAGCAGAGGTGAGTAGGTGCTCAGGCAAGGAGCAGTTCTTTATGGCCAAAGGCACCCCCTCGGCTGGGCTCAGGTGCTTGAGGGGCTTTGCAGGGGTGGGTAATGGGTGAGGACTTGCAGGCAGTTGGGAGCCATTGAACAGCTTCACCCGTGACCCGGGGGAACCAGCAGCTCCAGGAGCAGCGCAGCATGAGAACATGGGTCTGTGGCCCTGTGGGACATCGGGGGCTGCCGTCTATAAGCAGGGAAAGTTCTGGGCTAGGAGGGTTAGAGCAGTGACCATGAACAGGAGCATGCAGAGGCGGTAGGAGAGTCGACGCCAGTCAGCCCCCAGATTCTGTGTGAGCAAAGGGATTTCAGAGGAACGTCATTTGCTTAAGGCCTACTAGGGTTAGCAAGTTACCTATTTGTCGGATACTTACTTTGGGTGTGGGGATCTTACCCCGTGGTGCTTGGGGGCTACTTCTCGTTCTGTGCTTGGGGGTCACTCCAGGTTGTGCTTGGGGAACCTGGAATCCAAGCCAGGCACAAAGCATGTACCCGCCCTGTTGCTTTGTCTCTTTGGGGCTGGGGTATTTATTGAATACCTACTACATGCTGGAACCTTTTTCTTTCTTCCTGTTTTGATATTTTGGGCTACATGTGCTGTGGTCAGGGGCTGTTACTGGCCCTGTGTTCAGGAAGTGAGCCGCAGTGCATGAGGCACCATATGTATTGTCAGAGTTGACTGCCTGTAAGGCTAGCACCTTCCCCCTGTACTGTCTCTGTCGGCCCAAGGGACTTTTCTAACTGGGAAAATCCAGTTATGAGTAAAACAGTGGTGGAGCATCCATGCCAGTGGGCAGATTCGAAAATGAATAAGTACATGTTATGTCAAATTGTTGATGTTATGGATGAAAATCAGATAGGTTAAGGAGACTGAGGAAGACGGTTGGTGGTTGCTGTATTACATGGAACAATCCAGGGAAAACCTCAATGATCAGGTGATGTTTGAACTGAGACCTGAAAAAAGTAAGCAAGGGACCCAGGCAAGTGCCTGAGGGAGGGAAGAATTCCCTGAAAGTGGAAATAGCGAGTGCAAAGGCCCTGAGGCAGGAATATGCTTGGCCTGTTGAAAGACTGGCAGAGGCTGGTGTGGCTACAGCCCATGCAAGACAGGGCAGTGTTACAAGTCCCGGGAGACCAGAGACAGGCTGAGCGTCAGGGTGCAGTCAGGTAGGACCCTGGGGCTCATCCTTTTGTCTCCCAGGAGCCAGGAGTTCTCCACCTGCTTTACCAGTCCAGGGTTTTTCAGGCTCTGAGGAAAGCTCCCTGGGAGTTCAAGAAAAGGCAGAGCCAGGCGGTGGTTGCAGGAGGCAGATGACCCGAGCTGGGATGAGAGAGCGGAGCAGTGACCGGGCTCTGGAAACAGGTGCTGGCTGGTGGGCTGTGCCGGAAACTGAGGTACAGGAATGTCTCCGAAGAGTTTGTCATAGTAAAGGCAAGGCTGGCACTGCCTGCAGAGGTTCACCCCACAGCACGCGCACACAGCGCACACAGCGCACAGTACTCCCCCCTTTCCCCTCCTTGCAGGTTCCTGGCCCTTCTGTCCCCTCTCTGGGCCTGTCTGTCCTGCTCCCCCTGCCCTGGCAGTTGTCTGGGCGGGGCAGCCTCCCGCAGTGGCAGCTGAACTCTGCCCTCGCCTCCAGGTTGTGCACAGGGACCTGAAGCCCAGCAACATCCTGTACGTGGACGAGTCAGGGAACCCTGAGTGCCTGCGCATCTGTGACTTCGGTTTTGCCAAGCAGCTGCGGGCAGAGAATGGACTCCTCATGACCCCTTGCTACACCGCCAACTTTGTGGCCCCCGAGGTAAGTGACTGGCAGAGGAGCCCTTGGCCCACTCCTAGAGCCCCCTCCCACGTTGTCCAGGACTCCCTGTACCCAGGGAGAGTCCAGCCTATGCGGTACTGGCTGCTGTCCCCCTACACTGTTCGCTTTCCCCTGCCAGGTGCTGAAGCGTCAGGGCTACGACGAAGGCTGTGACATCTGGAGCCTGGGCATCCTGCTCTACACCATGCTGGCAGGGTGAGTGAGTGCCCGCGGGCTGGCCCCTGGCCCCAGTCCTTCAGCCCTGGGCTCAGGCCAGGGTGTGGCTTGAAAGCGGGAGGAGGAGGCAGAAGAAGTTTCCTCCAGGAGACCTCAGGGACAGGAGCTCAGGCTGTCCTAGTGGGCGCTTTCCTCCGGCGCCTCGGGGCGGGTTCGGGCGCCCCTGGGCGACTTTTCCTCCGGCGCTCAGGGGTAGTTCAGGGCTGGCCCTAGACTGGGCGACTTTTCCTCCAGGTACACTCCATTTGCCAATGGGCCCAGCGACACCCCAGAGGAGATCCTGACCCGGATTGGCAGCGGGAAGTTCACCCTCAGTGGGGGGCAATTGGAATACGGTTTCAGAGACCGCCAAGGTGAGTGTCGGGCCTGGACTGGGTGGAGGTGTGGCCCCATTGCGGGGTGTCCCGCGGCTTTGCCTTTCCAGCTCATGTTCCACAGAGTTCTGTGGCTGTGGCAGCCTAGACCCGCTCTCAAGCTCACTGGCCCGTCCTGTTCCCGGGCCCTGGCGGACTAGTGCTGAATGTCGAGGACCCCTGCCTGTGGGACTGGACCTGGGCTGAGTGCTCCAGTGAAGGCTACCACTTCACATTGGCTTCAGAAGACAGGTGTTATATCTGCTTCTCAGAGGAGAAACTGAGGCTCAGAGAGTTGAAGCCACTTGCCCAAAGTAACTTAGTAGGAGGGGTTTTGAGTCAGAATCTGTACAATTCCCACCATAGGCTCTTTTCGCTGTCCACTGTGGCTTCTAGCAGGCGAAGCAAAGAGGAAAAGTTGTTTCTAGAAGAAGCCAAAAGGGTTTCTGGGCGGGTTCTGGGCGGACCAAGTGGAGTGGAGAAGGGCCACAGCGCTGCCACGTGAGTGTCGGCGGTGCCTGGCCTTTCCCTTCCGCGGGATCCAGTTGTCTGCGCCCTCAGCCCCGTTCACACCCTGCCCTCAGGACCTAGTGTCCAAGATGCTGCACGTGGATCCCCACCAGCGCCTCACAGCTAAGCAGGTCCTGCAGCACCCGTGGGTGACCCAAAAAGATAAGCTTCCTCAGAGCCAGCTGTCCCACCAGGACCGCAGCTAGTGAAGGTATGGCCACCGGGGCCCAGGACAAGTGACCCATGGGGAAGGACCTGGGGTGTCAGGAGCCAGACGGTGCCATGTCCGTGTGACCGCAGCAGCCCCAGTCTAACGCACTGTGTCAACAGCACACGCCAGGCCCCCGGCCTCCGAGGCTGTAACTCTTGTTATTTTTTAAAATTTTGATTTGAGCCATGCCTGACTCAGTGTTCAAGGGCTACCGCCCAGCTCTGTGCCTAGGAATTACTCCTGGCAGTGCACAAGGGGTCGTGAGGTGCCAGGGATTGAACCCGAGTCCCCCACACGGAAAGTGTGTACTCCAGCTGTCTCCGCCCTCTCCCCTGCCCTTGATGCTTCCACTCTGAGGGAGGGGGCAGAATGTCGCCTGCTGAAGGAGCATCGAGGTGGTGGGCTTGGGAGCATTGGGAGGGACTGGTCTGGTCCTGCAGAGGTCCCCCCCTGCCCAACTCCCCACCATCAGGCACTCATTCCCCATCTTCTCTCCCAGGGAGCCATGGCGGCCACGTGCACTCTGCTCTCAACAGCTCCAAGCCCACTCCCCAGCTGAAGCCCATTGAGTCTTCCATCCTGGCCCAGCGGCGGGTGAGGAAGCTGCCATCCACCACCCTGTGAGGGGCCGAGGTGCCCATTCCACAGGGCGGTGCTTGCTTGTTGGAGAAAGCCTCCATCCCAGAGAGATCAGGGCCTTGGCACAGGGCCGGGAGGAGCTGTAGCCCCCTCAGGGGCCCCGGAGGCAGCTGGCCCAGACCACCCCTACAAGGTGTGAGAAGTGCCTTCTTCCCCAGAAGAAGCCGACTCTTCTCGGCTCAGGCTCTGCTGGTTGAAACCGAATCACTGTACAAACTCTTTTTTGTTGTTTTTTTGTGTGTGTTTTGTTGTTGGTGGGGGTGGGAGGTGTCACACCCGGCGGTGATCAGGGGGCCTAAGGAAGAAAATGGCATCAACCACCACGGATTTTCAGAGGATCCATTTGCCTTTCTGGGAGGCGGATATACCCAGGAAGGGCAGTCACCGGAGGGCTGTCTGTGGCTGAGACTCCTTCAAGTAGCTTTGTGGGCCTGCGCTGGGGCCCCGTGACCAGCTGCCTGTAGCTATCTGCACACTCCTAGGCCGGCCAGCACCTTTCAGACTTGTGGCTGTTAAGAAGAACTTGCGCTACCCTCGCCAGCTCCTTTTCCCGGCCGTTCTACTAGGGGGTCCAGAACCACTCCCTGCTGGAGGGGGAGGACCAAGGCCCCATGGCTCCCCACTCCAGGCACCAGCATTCACGTAGTCCCCCGTGGCCCCCAGCAGTCAGGTGGGGCAGCCCCAGAAAGCACTTTCTGGCTGACTTTGAGTTGGAGTCGGCCACAGGACCGAGCTCATGGGAGGCGGGGCGGGCCGACAGGGACAGGGGCTTTTGTTCATTTCTTCTTCAGCTGGTAACTCAGGGTTCATCTGTCCATGGCCTTTCTAATAAACTTACAGTTGAGTTGAAGCCCACTTGTCCTTACTTTCCTTCCTTCAATTTGCCCTTTCTCTGCTATCTAGCACGCAAGACCTTGGCAGAAGCAAGATGGAGCAGGGCCAGTTAGTTCAGCTGCTTGGAGCTCCAGGCAGGGATGGAAGTCCTGCCCCCCACACCCCTGCCTGGAGACGCCTTCCTGTAGATAATAGCAATGGTGCTACTGGCCACCGCTGACTACCAGTGCGTACTGGCCCCTTCTGGGATTATCTCTTCCGGATTGTCTCCCCTCCGGACACTCAGCATCAATTCCTCTTTAGTTCTGGTGGGGGGCTGGTGGCTCTCAAAAGCAGTGTCCAGGCAGTCTAGGGGCCACTCATGACAGTACTTGGACAATCAGGCCAGGTAATTCAGTGGTAGTTTCCAGCAGCATGCTGCTCGCCCCTGTCCCGGGGCTGAAAGGACGCTTGCCTCCAGAGCTGCACCCTGCAGTACTCGGACCTTGTGGGGCTGGGGTCACCCTAGGGCTCTGCAGGTGCAGCACGGGCTCCATCAGCTTCCGAGTTGCTCTTAGCCCCCAACCTGTTACTGAGACGCCCTCTTGCCAGGCTCCACAGGACATCAAGCGCAGCCGCTGCCTCCATCTCCATTCACCCTTTAGGAAACTCAAGTGACGTCGCCAGGAAGCCAGCTAAGACATCTCTAACGGGGTTTGTTGCCCCCCTAAGGAATCCCCAGGCACATTCCTGTTCCGTTTCATTATACATCATGCTGCTTGGGAAGCAGCTAATGATGTTAACTCAAGCGTGTGGGTTATGTTGGCTCATTGTGTAGCATAAGAACCCGGCACCCACTCTAGAGCACAATATTGGTCCTCAGCTTGTGTTTGTCAGTGAGCAATCCAGGAGGCAGGAGCAGCAGAGGCCATGTGCTGCGGGAAAGAAGTTATGTGGGGAGAATTGCCAGGGCCCGGGGCCTGGGGGTAGGTGTCACCGAGCATGTGGGCACACTCAGGAGTTAGAGTCTGGTCTCAGGCATCTCACAGCTCATCCAAGAACCAGGAAATGGTCATGGGTGGGTAGAAATACATAGTAACTTTCTCAGCGACCAAAGCCCCAAACCTAAATATTTCCCCTCTCTGCGTCTAAGCTTCGTCTCTTGCTCAGTAGGGATCATAGGAGCCAGAGTGAGGGGCACAGGAGGAGCACTGCCAGGAGGAGCACTGCCAGGAGTAACCCCTGAGCATTGCCAGCTGGGACCCATAGAGCAAAAAAGAAAAAAAGGGGGTCATGATGTGTGATCTCAAGTGTGTACGAAACACAGATGTGTGTGAGCACCACAACTAAAGAGTGGTGTGTGAGCACCACAACTAAAGAGGGGCCTCCCCGGACCCCTACTTCGGTAGCCCTGCAACCACACCCACAGTTCCGCTAAAATGTTAAGTAAGCTCTCCTTCTGACCTGCTCCAGAAACTCAAGATTCAATCTTTTTGTTTGCTTGTTTTTGTTTTTGGACCACACCTGACCACTCTCAGGGGTTACTCCTGTCTCTGCACTCAGGAATCACACCTGAAGGTGCTCAAGGGACCATTTGGAATGCTGGGATCAAACCCAGGGTTGGTCGTATGCAAGGCAAACGCCTAATCCACTACCGTAATACTGCTTTGGCCCCAATTCAATCTTGAAAGAGATTAACTAGCTGCAAAAGTTTCCGGATACACCTGTTGCCGGCTGTGGCTTCTGCGGTGATCTCCGGAGGGGAGACAGGCCAAGCTCCCACCTTGCTGAAGCCCCAGCAGCCACACTCACACCTCAACAGCTGCCGCCGTGCCCATGGCTGTACGCCACTGCCTTGTGTGAGTTCCACCAAGACGCCAAACTGCTGAAAATTTCAGGTACACCTTTTTTTTTTTTTTTTTGGGCCACACCTGGTGGATACTCAGAGATTACTCCTGGCTCTATAGTCAGGAATTATTCTTGGTGGTGCTTGGGGGGCCATATGGGAAGCCAGGGATCGAGTCTATGTCAGCTGCGTGAAAGGCCAACACCCTACTCGCTGTACTATCACTCTGGTCCCCAAATACAC